>LIEC01006041.1:0-133890 GCA_001925005.1 Drosera capensis
AAGAGAGCTTGTATTTATAAAAAATTAAATCAATTAAAATAGTTTAAGTGGATAATTAATGGGTATTTATTGAATAATTAATTTAATTTAGATGGAATAGAAATTGACATAAAGGAAAATAAGTGCCAAAATTAGGTTTAGGTCATTTTTGTATAAATACGATATTTTCATATTAAGATCGTATTTTCTCATATTTACATATTAGAGTTTCATTTCATCCATATTTTACATTCTTTTCCTATTATATCGTCAAACCATCCTTTTAATCCAGCAAAATAAATTATAACGTACAATAATTTACTATTCACGTTAATTATCGCGAAAATAAATTTTACGAAATTTTTCAAGTCCTTACACAAGGTATTTCCCTTGAACAGCCTTGGTGGAAGCACACCTTGGTGCAAATCCCTCACTAATATGACAAAGTATGATGTCAACCAAGTCCTTGTTGTTAATGGGGCTTAGGCGTATGATTGGTATGGGAAAGAACACTCGAATTATCGAGGACCCTTAGATACGTAACTTATATGCCTATCATATCCTCCCTTATACTTGTTCACTTTCATCAGATAGTTGAGTGGCTAAACAAACTCATTGATGCTACCACAAAGGGCTGAAAGGTGGAGTTGATACAAAATAACTTCCCCAATGAGATAACAAAGAAAATACTTCATATTCTGATTGGACTAACCTGCAGAGACGATTGGTAGGCATGAGATGTAAATCCAAAGGGTCAATTTACAGTTAAAAATACACATCAACTTGTCTTCATATGGAGATTCATGGAGAAAAAGATGATTCCAAATGTTCAGTTTTCATGACGAAGTCTGCAGGAGTTCAAGGTATCTCCTAGGACGAAGATGTTTTTATTCCGTGTTTGCCATGATAGTCTACCAACCAGATGTAACCTTGCGAAGAGAGGGCTCTAGATTGAGGAACAGTGTCCGATGTGTAATGAGGTAGATGAGACACTCCTTTATACTCCGAGGACGTGTCGACAAGCTTATGAGGTATAGAGACGTTGTCAGGATGTTGCGCCTCAGTTCCATTATGCTATTAGCTTTCGATCTTGGTTTTTCAAGGTTATGGTGGGGCTGGATACTGACGGGGTAAAGGCCATAGGCATGATCTTCACAGTATCTGGTTAAATCGCAATGTCAAAGTACATGTTCCATTATGCTATTAGCTTTCGATCTTGGTTTTTCAAGGTGATGGCGGGACTGGATACGGACAGGGTAGAGGCCATAGCCATGATCTTCACAGTATCTGGTTAAATCGTAATGTCAAAGTACATGGGGCTCAGATCAAGCCCCCGATGATGGTGTATCAGTTGGCTCAAAATTTGCTTGCCAAATTTAAGAAAGCCAAGATGAATCGCATTAATGATGCATAGTAAACCAACAACAAAGAGCCCATAAAAAGACAGACATCTCTGTTTGATCATTTGAAAATTAATATCGATGTAGCATTTCGATCGCCTGTCGTTGTGAGTCTAGAAGCCGTGATAAGGGATCATGAAGGCAAGGTTAGAGTAGCGACAGGTGAGAATGTAGTAATGACAATATCACCTCTAATGGGAGAAGCAATGACATTGCATGCCGAATTAAACTTGACGAGATTTTTTAGCATGGATCGAATTTTGTTTGAATCTAATTGTCGATAGGTAATTAATGCCTTGGCAAATGAGGTGTCAGATTTCTCGTTACAGGATGGCATGTTCCAAGAATATCGAAGAGTGACGCGAGATTTTTCGAAATGTGTTTGTTCTTGGGTGGGTAGATAGGTGAACAAGGCTACGCATGAAATGGCTTCGTTTATAATAGAATGCCATAGAAAATAGTTTTGGGATAGTCGGCTTCCTAAATATGTGTGCTGAGTTTATATCCGTGATTTGGAACAATAATATTCCGTCCACAGTGAGCCATTATAAAATAATAATAAAAAATCATTATATATTCATGACATATATGGGTCCATTTGGTTGGGTTGATAGAACCTGCTTATGAATGCTCTGTGCTATCTGATTGTTATATGCTTTGGTGTTTGATATAAGAATTACTTAAAATTATTTTATTTGATCGAAACAGTTTTTATTCCTCCGTTATGAAGAAGTAGAATTTCAGATACCTTTATGAAAAATTGTTTTAAAGTTACATAGTTAAAAAAAAAAAAAAAGGAAACTTGTTGTTAGGAACACATAAGTTATATGTTGTTATGACACATCCAACGGTTGAGATATTTTCTAAATTGTTTTTGTTTTTGAAATTCTCAAATCATTGAATTTCCATCATTTATTAGTCCCTAACAACTTATAAAATTAACATCATATTCTATTTCCCCTAAAAAAAAATACTAAACACCCTCATAATATTATAAAATAAGAAAAGAAAAGTGTGTGTTATAAGTTAGGTGTGTAATGAAGGGTTGAAATTTAAATAATAAATAAATAAATAAAATTAAAAGATAACATTATTTAAAATTCAATTCTTAATTTGTATTGTTTTAATCTTAATATTCTTTAATTACACATTTTTTCTAAATCGTATAAAATAATTTGAGAAAATTAATTTTAACCAAGGTTAAGTCCAGACAACAAGCAGGCTCGCACCCCCTGAGATAAATCAAGAAGTAGTAATTCCGTTTTGTGTTTTTCAACACACAGACGAAAATCGTCCTCGTTGATCTTCGTCGATCAATTTGGGGTCTCGATTTAGGGTTCGTGTATTGAACTCGATCGATCCACTGCGTGTTATGTTGTGCATTTCGCAAGAAACGCGTTGATTGTTGTCTAGGGTTTGATTGATTTGGGGACAACTTGATCTAGGGTTTGGTGATTCGTTGTGATAAATGATAGTTTTGGGGAAATTGCGTTGTGGGTTTTTCTGGGTTTTGGATTTCCGGAGTAGGACTTTCGGGAATTCTCGGTTTTGATTGGGTGTTTTGGTTGATCGATTGATTTAGGGTTGGTTTTGGAGGGTTTGGTTTGAGTTGGGTTCTGTGTTTTGTTGGTAGAGATGGGAGTGATGGAACTCGAAGAAGGCGAGGCGCCTTTTTGGTACTCGAAGGATGATGATGACATTGATCCAGACACGGATTTATCATACATTGTAAGATTTCCTGTTTGTTTTCGATTTCGATCAAGTTTAGAAACTTTGTTGCTATTTTCGCTGGTGTATGTGTTGGTTTGTGTGGATTTTGGTTGTCTGTGGCATCGTGAACTGACATGATCGTGAATTTGGCCGTTCATGGTGCTTTTTTACCCCAGTCAAAGGATTTCCCTGTTCAACTTCTCTTAATTAATTTCAAATGATCATCGCTTCTGCTTTAGCGTGGAGTGTTGCCACATGACAGGCAATTTTATAAGGGTTTTAAAAGTATATCGTATAGATTATACATCTCATTGCAGCACTTTTGTCATGTTTTAATATGATTGATTAGTGAGTTGTATATTGCATAGACATTCTAGGATCGGTAGTTTCATCTATCGGACATGAGCTCAACAAATATGGGACGTTTGTATGTTAAGGACATGCATAGTTCTGTGTATATCTCGTGTAGGTGTGGAGTAGAGGAGGCACAAGGAGTATGATTTGGCGGGGGACATAACAAAGGAATAGACACTGCACCATGGGTTTTGATTTATGCTCATAGAATAATGAGCATGGAATATCTATAACATCAATAGGCTTTAAATACCATATAGAAACTACCGAAAATGATGAACATCCCGAGTATTTCCTAAAGTAAACACAAGAAGTAGCTGCTTGAAGAATTCATAGATAACTTGAACTTTATCACTCTATAGAAATATGCAGCCCCTTTCAATATCCATTTCATTTACTCCTAACTCAAACAAGAAGCATGCCTTGGGGATGTTTGACTTGGTGGCAGATGCATGCATGTACTTGCATTTTTTTTAGGGCTCTTTTTTATCCTTCTGATGAAGGTGAGGAAGATCATGTTTTTTTTCTTTTTCCTTTTCAGGTGGGGGTAGGGTGGCGATTTATTCATGACTTTGTATGGGTGCTTGTTTTGATGAACTAGATGCTTGAATTTCTGAAATTCCTAACTGCTAGTTAAGTGCTACTGATAGCATGATTTAACTTTTCAACCTGCATCTCTTTGATGCCAATGTTTTTGGCTTCTGCAGGATAAGAAGATACAAGATGTTTTGGGACAGTATCAGAGAGAATTTATGGGTGAGGTTTATGCGGACAATTTGGGTAAGTTTACTGATCTATTGACTGTAAAATAATGGCAGTTGGTCAGTAGGGAGCACCATGGGGATTGTTGTGATATGGCGATAGTAACTTATGTGTACATTTACCTTGACAGGAGCAAGATATGGCGGTTATGGCTCATTTCTGCCTGCTTATCGTCGTTCTCCCTCGGCTTTGTCTCATCCAAAGAACCAAAGCCGCCTTAGTTCGAGATCTCCTCTGAATGTGCCACTGGAGGTATACTTGTCGAATATGATGATGTGCAATCACTGTGCAATATGATCAGCTTGTTTTCTAATATGAGTTTTTTGCACTTCATGTTTGCTTAGGCTGCCTCTCTAGAAGCTGCAGACACAAACGACCATTCATCTAAGAGAATCAGCTCCTCAAACAACGATGCTACCCAGATGCCGTCAGTTCCACAAAAACACGAGGCCTTGCCATCTATTATGTCAGTTCCAGGAAAGACATCTCCAACTGGTTCTCTTATTAAACATCGAAGTTCAGGAGAATATGTTGCTGACAAGAAATCTAGCTGCCGGCCAAGAAATGGATTCGTCCAGAATCCTCTCAAGTTTCGAGTGAAAGTCCTATCAGACATTGTCCTGCCTCGGGGCAATACCGAAATCTATAGTGGTCTTGGCCTTGATGTGTCTCCATCTTCATCATTGAAGGATAGCCCTTTGGAAGCGAATGAGGCTTCCCCTAACATGCAAGAGCCAGAGGCTTCTCCATCACGCATTATTGGGGTAAGATCTTTCTACTGAAGTTGCTTTTGTTTGTTCCTGAATGATGTTCATGGTTTTGACTATTGGTATTTTTTTGTTGTATCAGATCATGACAACATTTGCTATCCCTAATGGCAACTTGATATCTCCTCTGCACGAGAGCTTGCTGAATTTGGTGGAACGTTACAGCAACCTCGAGGATGGCAGATCAGGTCCTCACGAAGTAAATAGAGAGAGGAAAACTAGGCAGAAGAACAACAATTTCGAGGCGACAGAAACCTCTTTCCCTTCATTAAGCAGTGGAGGAACAGAGTCATCAATAAAGAAAGAAGCTGTTTTGAATATCAACCTGCCAGAATTGGCATTCCCAGTGGTCCAGTCGAGTGCTGGTAA
This sequence comes from Drosera capensis, assembly GCA_001925005.1. Lineage (NCBI taxonomy): Eukaryota > Viridiplantae > Streptophyta > Magnoliopsida > Caryophyllales > Droseraceae > Drosera > Drosera capensis. Next base: position 5,342 of record LIEC01006041.1, read on the forward strand.
GCATTCTTGTGCTTCTAAGGGAGAAGCTGATGGATATTTGGAGGAAGTTCATATAGGAGCACAAAACAAGAAGAGGGCACACAAATGTGATTCAGTTTCTGAACTAGAAGCTGATTTGGGGGATGGTGGGCAGACATCAGGAGTTGGAGTGTTGGTTCAAAAAGAGAAAGCTAGTTCTCTAGCAAGGAGTGCTACTGAATTTGAGGAGATGAACGAGGATACTTCCACCTATTCCACCAAGAAGCTGAGACGGCGGCAACTGATTCAGCAACAGAAAAGAGAGGATGAGTTGGATTCGTCATCCTTCCGAGATTCTTATTTGAACGATCAGAAAAATTCAAGCAAGAAGGTTCCCAGGACCAAGACGATCAGTTTTTCTCAAAAGAGTGGTGATCCAGAGATTGATGAAGTTGGCAAAGTGATTCTTGGTGTGCCCGCTATGAAGGATCGATTCAGTGAACCAGTTGAATCTTCCACTGAAAAGCTTGATTGGCGGGATGTCCCTTCTGACAATATGGTGGCACTGTCGAAAGGGAAACAACAGTCATCATCCGGGAGCAGAAAGCATTCAAAGAAATATCGTTCTGATGGCAAATCAGCTTCAGATTTGCCAAGGCTGTCCTCAAGGGTGAGCTCTTCTCCTGCACGAAGTGAGTCGACTGTCTTTAGGATCAAACTTCTGTCCAAGGGTAAAGGAGATGATATGAAACCACAGAAGAAGTCAAGGGACATGAAGGAAACTCTTGCTGAAGTGGAACATGGGGTGAATTTCACGAAAAAAGAGAAGGCAATGGGCACTAAGAACTCTTTGCATGGGCCTTCTGGGGGTGGATCTCGTCCTCTGAATGCCATATCGAAGGAGGAAGTAGCTGGTAAGGTTACTGAATACTCCTTTTACATAGGAATAATTCTAAGAGGCGAATGAACTATTGTAACCTTTTTGACATAAATTGCTCCTATCCAGGTTCACTTCAATCAGAAGCTGCTGCGACGGGTAAAGATGAGTTCTGGGTGGAGTGCGAGGAGTGCAAGAAATGGCGTCTTTTGCCGGATGGCCTTACAGTAGACCTTCGTGGGAGATGGATCTGTCCGATGCTTGATTGGCTGTATGTTACCTTCTATATTTCAGATTTTAGTTAGATTATAGTAGCGTTTATTGATGTGAATTCCTCCACTTTCTGCTCCCAGTAACACCATCACCCTTGTACAGTCGATGTTGTCACTCCCACTATTTTTCTGCTTCTCTAACATTCTGCTTTGCTTTCGTTCCTCTCGTTTCATCTTTATTATAGCATGTTCTTTGCCTACTTTATTCCTCGTTCTTGCACGGCTTCTGCTTTGGGTCTTATCATGATTCTGTAGTTGCCATTTGTTAATGGACCTACTGAAACTTTTTTCTTTCCCCCCTCTTTTTTCTAGGCCCGGGATGAATAGTTGTGATGTCAGTGAGGAGGATACCACGAATGCTGTGCGGTTAATGTATCAATTTCCTGCTTTTGCTACCGAGAAGCAGATTAATCAACCTGCTGGTTCTAAAGGAGGTGAACCTGGGACTGCTGCAGTTGGCACACAGCATGGCGATGCGTCCAGTGCTTTCATTTATACTGATACCGAGCCTGTGCCCTCTTGTGAATCTGGAAATCCTAACCAAGAAAAAGGTAAATTAAATTACTTTTTGAGGCCAACTCTTGGTTATTATGACAGCTTATAGGACTATGAAGCGTGAAATTTAGCTAGATGCTTACAGCTGCTGCTGCGATTGTTGTCAAAGAATTACATCCAACTTGGTTTTGGCTGTTCTCTGCTTAATTTTTTATACTGTTTTCCCCTGAAATTATAGGGAGCATAACAGTCATGGCAGCTAAAACTCACAATTTTCCTGCTATTGGTGGTTTTGGGGGCTGATGTCTGTGAAATTAGATATGGTTTTTGTCCAATATCTGATGAGATCAATGGTAGTGTCTTACTATTCTTATACCCAGCCTCCTTGAACCCGATTTTGTGTTGGTTTACAATACCATTATATTTGGATGTGCAAATTTTCTAAAATTTAGGACTGTTAATGTAAAAACACTCCTAGGATGTTTGTACAAATTTTTTTGGACAGTCTAGTTGCGAAATTGCATTTAAGATTGTTCTGTTAGAATGACATGCACTAGTATTTCTTACTTGATTGCTGCTTGAGATGATCATGCTTTGACATGCACATGACATGTCTATACTTCAAATTAAATGCAGTCAAAGCCAAGCCATTTCAGATTGGAAAGAAGAGGGAGGCAGATCGAGATGCATCTGGGGTTCAAAAGAAAGTGAAGAGAGCTCCACAAGGATTTAAGCCGGAGCAAAGCCCTCTCAGTGCAGTGTCAAGGGGCAGTAGAGGTGGTCGTAATCGAAGTGCAACTTCTCCTGAGGTTTCAAAAGATTTTGTATCCGGCGGTTCATCTACCTCCCTGAAGAAAGTCAAGGACAAGGGTGAGGAGACAAAGAATACTATGAAGCGTGCGGTGAATGATGTTTCCGAGAGGAAGAGGAAATGGAAGAATGAGCATGACAGTCTGGCTGTTGACAACCGGGCTCCAGGGACCCGAGGAAGTAGAGCAAGTGAATATGCAGCAGAAAAAATTAAGAAAAGGTCCAGGACTCCGGACTTGCGAGAAAATGATTGTTTTACACCAGATGCTAAGGATAGCAATGGATGCAAAGACGATACTTTTGAAGACAGTCCTCTGGTGCAACTCCATGTGAGCAGTGTGTCTCAAAAATCTCTGCAGGCTCGGAAGGCTTCTAAGAGAGATCCTGAACTGGGAACGCCATCTGCTGTTGCAGCCGTTTCTAGCTCATCTAAACCTTCAAGCGCATGTAAAGTGGAAGTGAAGCGACATGAAGTGAAATCTTCTCCAGTGCTCTCTGTCAATTTCTCTCCATCTAACGTCTCGAGAGACCACGATAGCAACGATAGTAAAGTGTCTGATTTGCTGAATGAACCCGATGAGTGCTTCTCAGTGAAGAGGCCGAATTCTGCACCTGAGAAGAATGGGAGTGCTACTCCTGGCATGCCCTGCAACTCCGTCAAGAAGTCTGATCATGTTGGTGGCAAACCGTTAGCCAAGTCAGTTGGTGGAGAGGTCAAGCAAGTATCCTCTGTGAAGCGCGAAAGCGACAATGGAATAGGCAAGCAGCAGAAGAATGTCCTTTATAAGGATGCTCATAGAAAATCTGAACCTCCTTTTGGGGAGGATAGAATCGATGTTTCACTTCAGAGCTTGGCACCGGAGGATTGTGGCACAAGATCCTGTAACAAATTGGAGAAACTGAAATTGAAGACCATGGCTTCATTTTCGAATAGAAGAGGAAATTCGCCTTGGCTTTCTAAATGTGTTTCTGCATCAGAAAAGGGTGATGGGCATGTAACCGAAGCTAATGATGATCGTGATGCAAAAGTTACCAAGCAGCCTGGGGATGGCGACGGTGGAGAGGTAGTTGCTGTAGAACATCAATGTGGAGATGGGAATGCTGCTGAAGACGTTCAGGCTTCGAGCTCTTTGAGAAAGGATAGCTCCCAGAACCCTGCTTTCCTCTTGAAAGAAGCACAGGAACTTAAACACTCTGCAGATCGTATGAAGGTACATTTTTCGACTTTTTATGCTTTCAGAATTTCGATTTTTATGCTTTAAGCAGTTCTTATTTATGTATTTGCTTTATGCTTTCAGAAAATTTCGTCACCAAGGGAAACAGCTGAGATTGCTTTCCAAGCAATTTTGAAATTCCTCATTGCTGCATCTCTTGTAGAGCCTGGTCGACCTGAAGCTACAAGAAATGCAATGATGATCTCATCGAGCAACATTTACAGAACCACTGCGGATTTATGCAGGTATGTTCTTCGTTAAGCTTATGTTTGTTTGTTTTTGTTTTTTATTTGTTTGTTTTGGTTTTTTTCCTTTTTTGGGGGGTTTTTTTTTTGGGAGAAACTCTGCTACTCCTGTCATTAATTTGCTTCAAATGGACCTTTTTCCGGCCCTCCTCCTGCTTGATCAATTGACAGCAAAAGTTAGGTTTTTCCCCCCTTGAGAAATAAGAATAAGTATCAATTGGCCAAGGTTTTCAACGATGATAGATGGCTGCATGAGATGTTGTGTCCTTTTATTTCACTCCAAAATTATGTAGATTTCAGATATCTGTGTATTTATTATTTTATATTGTTATTAACCTAAAGTTCACTTCCTAGATCATGTGAACGTGAACTCTTAGTAGTGGAAGTGAATTTTTTCCTGGGATAGTCCTTCTGGTCTTCTCCAATGTTGGATATGTCTAGTTTGCTGCTCGGAGACTGACCTTGTTTCTTTGACGTATAGTTATTATGCTCGTGAGTTCGAAAGCAACAATGACATGGCGTTGGCTGCCTTGGCTTATAAATGTATGGAAGTAGCGTGCATGCGGTTTGTGTACTTGAATGATGTTGCTGCTAGCAAAGACAAGAAAGATTTGCAAATAGCCCTTGCTCCAGGTATAAAGCTTGAATTGAGATGATCTGATTTAGTTCATTGTTGTCAATATATGTTCGCAGGGAAATGTCGCCTTTTCCTTTTTTTTATGTTACCTTGACATTTGTTAATATGCTCCCTGTTTTTGCAGCAGATGACTCTCCAACTTCATCTGTTTCTGATGCCGATAACATCAATCATCAATCAGCTGCAGGCTCCGCCAAAGAGCCACATGTGCCTGTGATTCGTAGAATTCCTCCCGCGTCTGCTGGAGCCAACTTATCGCAGCTTATGAACTTCGTAAGTTGGCTGAACTCTCCCTTTTCTTCTTCACTTGTACTCCATTAATTTCTAGTCTGGCATTAGGGGCAGATGACTGTCCTCAGTTATCTATGTCATGCTTTATGTTTACCTTTCTCCGTCATATTTACTTAGCAATATCCCTTTTTTTTCTTTTGGACAAATTATACTCTGCAGACACATGAGGTGCATAGAGCGATGGACGCTATCAGGCGATCTCAAAGGGCTTTTTCTGACGCCCAGTCCAGTCTTTCCAAGGCAGGGAATTTAGAGGGAATCTCATCCCTTAAGAGGGCCCTTGATTTTGGGTTCCGCGACCTATGTGGATTTCGACTTCTTGTCTTGCTCGCCTTGGAGTCCCTTGGTGGTTAATTGAGGTGGCAGTAGAAACACTTGCAGCAGTAAGTAGGAGAACAGGAGCTAAATGTGATGACCTCGCTCGGGTGAAAAGCTGACTTCTATGTATGTTGATTTCCTATCTCTGCCTCTTCCTTGTTTTTATTCCTTTTTCACATTTTTTTGCTGCATTTCCTCTTTCCGCGGAACTTTGCAATTTCACACAAGCTAGATGTTTGGACTGCGCCTTGTGGTTTTGTTGTGTTTGTTGTTATGTTTCTAACAAGGCAGGCCATATATTTTGAAAACACTGTTTTTTGGAATCAGATTAGAGTATCAGAACCACTACCTCCCGCTGCGAAGATAGCTCTTGCAGCTTTGTGTTTTCATTCGGTGTTTATGTGTGAAAGTAGTTGATCATGGAATATTTTCCTTCGATGCAGGTTGTGTATAGAGCCAAAATTGAAGGCTTGCTTGTACAGTTCAAGTCGAAGATTTACCTGAAGAAAGTTTTGTATCTGTAAATCTAAATCTAGTTTACGCCCCCGAGCTAGATGATGTATAGTTTCAGGTAAGAGTAAGCTACAAAGTTTCTTGAAGTCTATCTGATTTTTTTTCTCAGCCTTGCTGAAACCCGTTTATGTTGTATGACACAGGGGGCCGTCATTTGAACACGTAGATTCTTATCTACCAGCGGGAGCAGTACGTGTACGTTGATTGGGCTCCGATGTTGTCTTCTCCACCAGTGCATCATTTGCAATGTGAAATGGTATGTTCTTGCTGCACTACCTTATACTGGAGGGTTATAGCATTTCAAGTCGGGTCTTTATTTTTGTTATTGGTGGTTGTCGATATGATTCTTGATATATATATCTTCCTATTCTTGCCACGAGCAATGGGCAGACCGTATGTTAGAACTACCGTTTCCTTACAGTATGTCTCAGGGCATGCCAACAATGCACACCGATATGAACAGATCTCTCCTGTATTGATATGTTCTACTTCTATGTTGTGTCTTATCGCTAGCTGTGTAAAGGGCGAGTTTTATTATTGGAAGTTGAACACTGCCATCTAGTTCATGTACTCGTCTGTGTATTAATCGGGGTCGACAATGCCTGTATTTTCTCTTATGCTTGAGCCCCTCGAGTAATCTCGTCACTCACGCAACCTCAAATTGTAGCTCTTGAGAAGATTGGTCTTCTTCGCCCCTTATGTGCCTCTACAATGACATTTATGTCGCGCTTTTTAAATGTTGGGACTCTTGTTTCTGATGTGATCAACATGTTTTTTATTTTTATTTTGTTGGTTTTCAGGTGGATACGACTGGTGCAAAGCTGAAGGCGGCGATTTTGGAACGCGAGATGGACCCCTAGAGCTAACTCTTTTTGTTACATTAGTATTATTCATGATAACGTGATGTCCTGATCATAATAATACTAGCTGTTAAGTATATAAAGTGGGGAGATACGCTTTTGTAAAGTGATCATTCTTTCAAAGGTAATAAATCATTTTTTTTGGCACTCATCTTCGTTCTCTCCTGGCAAAAGTCGCTTGATATGTTTGTCTCCTCTTTTAGAGGGAACGATGTGGTTCATAGACTTCTCTATCGTAACCTATGGGTCATCTTTTTGGTCTTTTTTTTCTATGTAGTCGATATCAGTGCTTCTGTTTTCGTCTCGATCACGATGGATAACGAAGCTCTTATTATAAGTTTCCGTTCCTTGGCGTGTATTTTCCCCCATTTCATACGAAACATGTCATTGAATCAACCGGTTTGACTTACAGTCTAGAAGTAGCAATGCAAACTTATGCGTAGGAATACTAGCAACAACCTTTCGCGTATGTCGCCATTTGGTTCGTTTATTTAGTCGAATCGGCGGTATTCTACGAACATTCAAATCAGATGACTAGGTATCTTTAAGCCAACATCCATATGCATATATGATCAAAATGTCACTCGATCAATGCTTGTTTAATCACCGACATAGTCCAAAAATGGATCTAACATGTTAAATATAGAATGTTTATTAATCTTTAGCTAATAATTATGATGATTAAAAGGGGAGAAAATAATGAAGACTCATCATAGAGGGGAATCTTTGTTTTTTGGAAGGGATGTAAAAACATGCTCTGTACCCACCAGACCAAAACTGCTTCATGATGAATTTAGAGATTTGTGGCCAAAGCACTTCCAAAAAAAGGAAGGGAGAATCATAGGGGTAGTATAGAAATGGAAAAAAAAAATGTGCCCATCGGTATCATTTGGACAGATAATTCAGATGATCTTGAATTAACTAAACTTAATGTGGTAGGGTGTCTGAGTGTGATCCGATGGATGTCTGTTTTAGAAGAAATTTTGATACTTCTTTCGTACATTTGAATCTGGTTATTGTTCGAAAGATCAATGACGATGCGAATTGCTTGTGCAAAGGAAAAAGAGATCATAGAAGACGCATCCAATGAACACCATGCCTATTGCACTCATATTCATAGCCCTTTCATTTCATTTGTTTTATAATGACATGAATTTGGGGAGTGGTTTCTTCACTTTTTGGTACATAGGGAAACTATATTTTGGGAGCACAAGACAAACATCATGGCCTGATGGCCCCTTGGAACCCCTCCAAAACATCATTTTTATACCATTAGTTTGCATTCGATATGATTCTTGAAATTTTCCAACTTTTAATTTGCAGAGGGCTTGAATGTTTAATGTTTGTGCCAATTTGAATAACCAAAACCCCGGCCAAATGTCTATGGAAAATCATGAACGATCAAAATAACTAATCAATATCATGATTGATCAAGATAACTACGTAACAAAACATAATCGATCGAGATGAATATTCAATTCTTGGCTAATTAAGATGACTAATTAAACCGTAATTGATCAAAATATCAAGATGATTAACAAAAATCATGCCCGACGAAAACAATTATCAATCAAACCAATCACGATCGACCAAGATAACTACATAATAAAACATAATTGATCAAGATGAATATTCAATTCATGGCTGATCAAGGTAACTAATTAAGTCGTAAATAAAAAAATATGAAATTTATATTAAATGTTGGAGTCTGTTGTCACTGGTCATCCGATTTAAGAGAGATTGAGTCGGACCATACGATGATCCGATCGTATGTCGGATTGATCTGATGATACATGACCGATCTCAAGATGTGTCGAACGATGTACACATCAGGAACCAAGAAAACGTCGTTAGTAGGAAAACGAAAAAAGAAAATGATGGAGATTTAAGCTAAAATCTTAATCAATAAATCCCCCTTATATATTATTTTTGTTTAGAAAAAAGAGAGTTTGTTACTAATAATATATAAATTGTGTGTTAGTAGGACATATTCAATGATGGATATTTTTTTAAAATTATTTTTGTTTTTAAAAATTTCATATCATTTAACCTCAATCATTCATTAATTTTCAATAATATATAATAATAATAATATATTTCGTTTGTTTGTTGTGTTAATAGTGTGGAAATAGAAGATTCAATGACTCGTTGGGCCATTTAAGTATTTTTCTCAGAATTAAATGACCACACGAGAAATTGTTTTGTCTTCTTCTTCTGGAGTTGGTAAAATGGGACATGAAGCATCTTACAATATATATTTTACCACATATACATGAAAAGTCAAAAGATGGTGTGTCTGTGATAATGTTCATTGCCAAAGTAGAATTCTTAATTCAAAATACATGGCACGTTATATTCTTTGTGAGATTATTCTTAAAATAAGGTTTTTTTTTTCACTAACGCTAAAAAAAAAGAAGTAAAATACAAGAGCTATAATATGAGAATGGGTGGATCAAATATCTTACTTTTCTATGTTTCAATCTATAAAAAATAATACTAAGCAAGTTTTATGTTGAGGTACACGTTTGATAGACTGATAACAAGATCTAATAATTTTACATTTTTGTGGATACATTTTTGTTCGTTTTTTCTCATAAGATATGCTTATGAATGGGATTACTTTAACGTGATCAAATAGACGAAAACACACATCGAAAGTCATTGGTTGGTTAGAGGAAAACTTTGGCATCCACGAGATCAAAAGTCTTCATCCACGTAATAGTTTATCAAGCAAACATCAAATTAATCATATGATATGATTGATCATTGTATCATCACATCATTGAGGATCTTACAATTAAGGCCATAAAAATAAGCCGCATCTAGATCAATTGTTGTTAGACCAATAATTTTTATGATATATAACACGCTATATTAATTTTTTCCCAAAGGCATAACATTGAATTTCCTCGTTAAAAGATAAAGGCTTGATCAATTAAATAAGCGGGGACTAGTATTAAATGAAAGCATAATATTGAATTTCCTAGATTAAGACTATTTAATAAATACACACTCCACAGTGATAAATCAACATTCCATGATTCTCCAATGTTGATTAGACAAAAGTTCATCAATTTCCAGTGAACTTTCCAGCAAATTTACACTCTCCTAAGTTATCATCGTCAATTACTCCATAAATCTATAGGCGCTTATTACTATCACCAATTTGACATTGTTCCGTACATAATTGTGACGAGGCTTTTTGTCCATCAGAACGTATGAAGACAAGCAATTGCCAAATCACAAAGCAGCATCTGAAGATATCTAAGTATACATCCCATTTCATAATATAATCGACATTTGTAAAATCTATCATTGTTAAAACTTATTGAATAAGTCTTGGAAGGAAAATGAAAGTTATATGAAATTGAAAAATATTTGATAAATTTAGAATTATTTTATAAAATATATATTTTAAAAGAATTAAGCATCACTATAATTAAAATAACAAATTCAATTAAACTAGGAGTATTTGATCATCTCGCGGATCATAGTTTATCTAGACGAATCTATGTTGCATCAAAATTTTCAACTTCATGAGACGAAAATAAGATTAAATTCAATAATATATATGCCAATTATAGTGGACCATATTCAACGATATAGTACATCAGAAGGTTTAGCTCGACAACATGTTCGAAACGTTACATATAACATGGACGAACAACTCAATTATGACACAAAATTCCGCTTGTCCCACACTCCTCCAAGCTCATTTATTTATTATCACAAAAATTCCACACATCTGCTTTCTCTTTGCCTTTTCTTTACATTTTCCCCCCTCTTTCCATTTCTCTCTCTCTCTCCATCGATCGATTCCTTCGAGCTCTCAAATCCCTAACAATGTCGATTTCTCCATGAAATCAATCCACTGAATCCATTTCAATTCGATCGTCCTTCACTGATTTCGATCTACGCTTTCGATTCCATCGATTCGATGAAGAGCTTGATGGTTTGGGATTGGGGTTTCGATTTTAGGGTTCCTGGTTTCGGTGTCTGATTCGGTGTTGGATTTTGGTTTGAGAATTAGGGATTAGGGTTTGGATTTGTCCGTACAGGTCGAGGTTCGATTTTGTGTGAAGATTCGAGATCAATTGGGGCATTTGGGTTTGGTGATGTGATTGGTGGTGGTTGAATTTTAGGGTTGAGGGAATTGTTGGATTTTGTTGGGGAGTTTGTGTGGCGAAAGGTTAGGTTTTGGGTGGGTGTGGAGAATTGGGGAATTGGTTTGGGTTTTTGAATGTTTGATTCGTGAGGGGTTATCCTCTGCGGTATCGTGGAGGATCCCCGTCGAAGAGGTTCCCAAATTTGGTGGTGTTAGTTTGAGTATATGTGATGAATTTGTGACAATTGTTGGGAAAATTGATGTGTTCTTATTTGGAAGTTGTGGGGTTGAAGTAGAGAGTCGAGAATTCGGTTTGGTTTACGCGAGGGGTTAATTTAGTGCGGCCTGTGTAGGAGTCTGATTGGGAGTGAGTGGTTTTGGTTGTGATTACCATTTGGGGGGAGATGTTTGGTTCTAATGCGGATCCTAGCAGTGGGACGGTGCTGATTCCGACACCTTTTGTCTGGCGTTATGGGGGTCGAAGGGTGTTCCTCATTGGTTCATTTACGGGGTAATGACATTGTCTTGTTGTAGATTCTGTTGACGATATGGTCATTTCTGATTATAGTATTATGTATTGAGGTGTTGAGTGGTATTCGACTGGCAGGTGGTCGGAGCACATTCCCATGTCTCCCATGGAGGGTTGCCCAACGGTGTTTCAAGTCATTTGTAATTTGACGCCAGGATATCATCAGGTCACAATCTTGTTGTCTTTAGTGGTTACCATACTTGGAACCTTGCATTCGGGTTTCTTAGTTTCCTCTTTGATTGAATGAGGCGTAGGTACATTTGTTGGCCACTTAAATCAACGTCTTGTTGTATTAATGTTTTTCGCCCAGCTGTGCAGTTGGTGCATTTTACATTTGAGATACTATGGTTTTTATTCTAATTATGTCAAACATTTAGTGCCTGTACTTGCCAAAAGTAGTTGAAAATCATTGCAGTAATGACATGATAGAGATTCTGGTAGGTAGTTCTCTGTGTTAACCGTTGAAGTCATAGCAATGATCTGGAATTTTCAGAACTTCTCTATGATGGATGTGAACAAATAAAGAAGAACCATTGGCTGATTCAGGCGTCAATTAGTGTGACTCTACGGTCTGCTTCATTTGGTTTTTACTATTTCCAATGCACTTGGCAGTTGAAACTTGAAATCATAGAACGAGACACCAAGTTTGTGGGTTCTCCGGAAATTTGTCTAATCTTATTGAACAAATGGGCCATCCTTTTCCCTATATTGATCTTTCTGATAAGTATTTTCTTGTGCTGTTCTGTCATATATTTTTCAATTAAAATGTAGTTTCCTCTGTTAAATTACTGTATAAAGAATAATAGTATGACACCGTTACCGTTATGTTGACAAAAGCTATTTTTGTTTTGAAGTTTGATTTGACTGGTGGTAGCTGTTAAAATTATGCGACCGTGTTTTCAGCAGTGTTGAAATCTATGGGGCTTAGTGATAGCTTTGTTTTTATGAACTTGAGTGGAGTGTCTTAACTCTCCAAACTTGATAGTTTTTTTTTTTTTTTGGGTGTCACTGAACCTCTGCTTCAATATCTGCAGTTCAAGTTTAATGTTGATGGGGAGTGGCGCCATGATGAACATCAGAATTTTGTCAGTGGAAGCTTTGGCATGGTGAACACTGTGTTTGTGGCCATGGACTCCGAACCACTGGTGCCTGTAATATTTACACCCGAAACTCCTGGCAGATCTAACATGGAGGTCGATGATGCCTTTAATCGTAGGGTGAGAGACTTAGTGCCCTGATTTTCTCTACTCTCTCTATCATCTTATTCTTATGGCATTTGCTTCCATGATGATGGTCGTATTAGTACTATATTTATTTGCCATCTAGTAGTTCTGAAATATTAAATTTGGTTGCACTTTGGGGATCATATCTCTTGATGCTGGATTTCTCTTGAATGCACAATTATAAACATCGCCAAGTTGTCTTCCTAGGGTTTTTCCTTGATGGATTTAAATTCAGTAATTGTGCCTCTCTTTCTTTTCCTCCTTGACACCATTGTCACTGTGACATTGGAAGCTGGCAAGCATTCAAAAAGCTATATGAATACCCTCTCTTGAAGGACTTCACTCCTTTTTAAAGTTTTTGTTGTTCACTATTGTCATTTCGATTCCCACTCTTCCAAGCTTCAGTCAGAGCGGGTTGCTTTTTTGTGGGAGCAATACTCATGAATAATGTTACTCCCTCCGTTCCACATTAAATGCAACGCTTTTCTTTTTGGACCGTCTCAAAATATATACAACACTTGCTTTATTTTCATATTTGGAATCAAATTTATATTAAATTAAACACATTATCCCATCACACCCCGCGAATTTCTCACATTCTCTCACATACTTTCACATTAATTTCCACCATGATAAAATAAAATACAATATACTAATCAAATTCAACTCTCACATAAAACCTCATGTCGGTTAAACTATTGCATGTAATTCGGAACGGAGGGAGTACTACTTTAGCTAGTCGAGCATGTCGATGATCAGGGAATGAATAGATTTACTTGGAAGTTGAGAGCATTTATTTAGACATCTATTTTCTTCACCTTATCATTTCAGGGGTTAATTGATTGAACTTGCTAGACATTTTAGTGTTCCGGATATCCCAAAATCTTGAACGGCGTACCTTTTCTTTTCGCTTTTTATCCAGACATATAGCATGAACTGGCAGTAATATCTGTTGCAGTCAACATGTGGTCTGTTTCTCTAAAATCTCAAGTACTCTTTCTTGTTTTCCCTCCCAATATGCAGGGGAGGTCAGATGGCATCTTGTCTGAGGCAGCTTCAACAATTTTCGAGGCTGATATAGAGGTCTCTCGCCATAGGATATCTGTCTTTTTATTGCAACATACAGCATACGAATTGCTTCCAGAGTCCGGCAAGGTCTGCCTTATTCATCTTCTTTCATATTGCAAATTTCTGTATTGAATTACTTTCAACATTAGGCTCGCTAACGCATGGTGAACCCACTACGCAGGTTGTTGCTTTGGATGTCAATTTACCTGTTAAACAAGCATTCCACATCCTTTATGAACAGGTACCTGTTATCATTAACTTTCTTACTGCCAATGCTATGTTATCATTAACTTTCTTACTGCCAACGTGATGTTAGATATATGTCCTCCCTGTGGAAAATGTGGTATACTAAAAAAAAAAACAAAAAAAAACAATGACCTGGCATACTATGCTGAAAATAGTTATCAAGTCATCACTATAAGCCTAGTGTAAAAAAAGGGCCACTGAAAAAGCCCGACTCTATGTGGAATCATGCTGTCTTCTTTGGTTTATTCCCTTGTTGTTTTACAGTTGTACTAATATGCTTTTATTGTTTTGTGTTATCTCTTCTGCTCTGGTTAATTCTTAAATAGTGCAGCACCCCGGTGGCACCATTGTCCTATGGTGGTTTTTGTTTTCTGTACGCTATGGTTGGTCGAGGGACACACAGTTATTGTGTTATATCTTCTAAGGATGGCTATCCTGTTTCATCCCGTGGTCTTTTAATCCACTTAATACTTCCCTGAGCGATGTTCTTTCTTCTGTTTCTTAGTCCGGTGGTGGTGCTATTCTGCTTTTGTGTATTTTCTTAGCAAAAGCTGGTAATCGTATCATTTTTCCCGCTATGAGTTAAAGGTTTGTTTCTTTTGCCATTACTTCAGGGGATTCCTGTTGTTCCACTTTGGGATTTTGACAAGGCCAACTTTGTTGGAGTGCTAAGCGCAATTGATTTCATATTGATACTGAGAGAGGTTAGTAAAACAGACTCGATTTGCTTCAAAACTTCATACTACTGAATCACGGTGCTAGGTTTTATGATTCCTTAATTTGTTTCATTTTTCAAGCAGAAGCAACAGATTGCGTATGTTGTTGTTGTGTTTTCTTTTTCCCACTCAAAGTGGGAGACTTCTTGCAACTTGAGAATTTAGACATGATCCAACCGAACTAGCCATATTTGGAATCACCACTTTCCACCAATACACCTTAGAAGTATTTGTTTGGCAAGCATCAACCATTATACTGTATGATGTTCTTTAAACTGTATACAAAATGTGAAAAAAGTGATTAATTGATGAGAGTTCCTTGGAGTGAGGAGAAACCTAGAATGACTGGGGTGATGTGGCAACAACCTTCACTCAGTTATGAACTTCTCAGTGTCCATTTTGTCAGTTCTCCAAGATATTAATGTAATTCTTTTCATTGCAAGCTATATCATGACTTTGTTATTCAATTTTGATCATCTGCTATGCTGTTCTGAGCTTTTTTATTATGTGGTGATTTTTTATTATAGAATCAGTGAAACTTTTGATGAGTTGTATGTATAGGGGGTGATGAGCTAAAGGTCAGGTTTACGTAACTTTTTATGTATTACTATCAGGCCCAGTGTTATCACTGATATTCGAAATCCTGCTTGGAGTTTGTAAAATAGCCAAGAGTTCAGTTTGTAGTCAAGAGATGCTTCTCTGTATGTTCTGAAGTTAATTTATTTCAGCGGAACTAAAGTGAATATTGGGGGGGATCCATAAAACCACCTTGAATTTACATAAAAAGTTATTACAATATGGTCCAATTATCAGAAAAATTCATAATCTATAGTTGTAATTTATATTCTATAATTTGTAACAAATGAACAGATCTTCAAAGACAAACATCAACTTTAAGCCCTGTAAGAAATTGATTTTTTTTTTTATTCTAGCTGAAAGTTTGTTAAAGCTTCCATTGCTGGTTGTTACCATAGTTGCTGTCCTGCTAATCGTGAACTGGGGCCATTATCGGGCTACACTTAAGAGTTGGATATCTAGTCTTCTTGTGCTAGGTTGGAGCCTATTTCAATAATCATGAGTAAGAATAGGTGATAGGTTGAAGTTATTACTTGACTAGCCTATTTCCTTCAAGTAATGAATTTCCACTTCGTTGGATGAGAATATAGTTTTTCTCTTATGTATTGACGGTCGTAGGGTCGCCAACTGCAACCTGTTACTGTTTTGAACAGGTTCTTGAAAGGTTACTGTTTCAAACTAAAAATGTTACTCTTCATTTCCAGCTTGGAAACCGTGGATCAAATTTGACAGAGGAAGAGCTCGAGACTCATACTATTTTAGCTTGGAAAGATGGCAAATCACGCATATTGGGACAAATTGACGGCAATGGAGGCTTTTATCCCAGAGGGCTTGTTCATGTAAGTGCATCAACTGCTATTCCTGAAACTGAGAATGAGCTGTTTGGGGCGATGCCATTTTTTCCTCTTCCTCTTCCTCTTCCCTTTCCCTTCTTCTTATCCTTTATCTTTTCCTTTTTTTAATGAGTGTACGTTTTTGTATAAGATGTTTTCTTGATTAGTGATGCTAGAGTTCCCTGTATTACACAGGCTGGGCCATATGATTCGTTGAGAGATGTGGCTTTGAAAATCTTGCAAAAAAAGGTCTCCACCATTCCAATTGTTCATTCTTCTTCCCCAGATGGTTCTTTCCCGCAACTGCTTCATCTTGCATCTCTCTCTGGCATTTTGAAATGTGAGTTTTTTCATCTGTTCTTAAGCAATTGAAAAATCCTCAGATGTGTGATATTTTTCTTCTTTCCCCTACCCTAATCTGACAGGGTCTACTCTCACTACCAACTTCCAGCATTTATAGCTGCTGCTAATTATCATTTTTTTTTCCATTTTTTTTCCAGGTATTTGTAGGCATTTCAAGCATTCTAGCAGTTCTTTACCCATTCTTCAAAAACCGATTTGTTCAATTCCTCTGGGTACATGGGTGCCTAGAATTGGGGAATCTGGTTCTCGGCCCTTGGCAATGTTGAGACAGAATGCCTCTCTAAGTGTGGCCTTGTCTTTGTTAGTAGAAGGTGACTGTCCTTCCTAGCTCTCTTAATGAGGGTTTTCTGTTTAATTCTTCTTGTATCATAGCTCTGTTGTTCTATGTATATCTTAAAACATAGTTATTCATAGTTACACTAGATTGATATAGTAATAAAGAAGCTCCCGTGTCCTTGAAAGGAAAAATATGAAGTTGATTTCTATGTAGTTCTTGAATTTGGATATTTGTTCATTGTGTTTCCATGAAGTACTCTAGCTCTTTCTGAGCCTTGTTACTGGATGCGTGGGAGTTGTATCAATCATGTAGCACACCCCAACTTATGGCGTTTTGCACTCTCTTATTGCAGCCGATGTCAGTGCAATACCTATTGTTGATGATGGTAACTCATTGATTGATGTATATTCTCGGAGGTAGGTAGTGCTGCATTATGCTTAGTATGATTGTGAGACGATTAGAATAATGTCCTCCCCTGTCTTGTCTTACCTTGTCGGGATTTTCTCTTGTCCAGTGACATAACATCTTTGGCAAAGGATAAAGCATATGCGCAGATCCGCCTCGAAGAAATGAGCATGCATCAGGTAACTGTTAAGTTGGTCCTATACTTCCTTTTGTGGTTGCTTAATGTTGCTCGACTCACTGGGCATCAGTTCTGAGTTGCTATGTCCAGCATCCGTCAGTGCCATTAATGCCTTCTTTATCCTTCATGAATTTACAGGCGCTTCAACTGGGACAAAATGGCAATTCGTCTTCTGCTATGTACAATGCACAAAGATGTCAGATGTGCTTGGCATCTGATAGTCTGCATTCTGTTATGGAGAAGCTGACAAATCCTGGTACGTCCTAATGTCCGTGCAATACTGAATGTGCTCTTATGTCATTACTTTGTACTTAAAACTTGGTTTGTACTTTTGAGCACATCAGAGGTCAGAAGGATCGTGATCGTGGAGTCTGGAAGCAGGCGTGTCGAGGGGATCATCACACTGAGTGACGTGTTCAGATTCCTGCTTGGCTAGGCGTCATCATCCTTGACTTGAAAGTCCGCTACATTTCCAGCTCAGAGGATGTCACGTCATCGTTCCTCATTCAATATGCTTTCTTCCCTGTTGTGGTAGGCACCATTGTTAGTTCTCTAGGCTTTGACGACGGGATGTGCCTCGTCCCTTCGACCCTCCCATTACTTGAGGAAGAACCAGTGAATTTCATGGGAAAAGAAAAGCATATCTGTAAATTGAGAGATTGTTCAAAAATTTTCCTCCCCTTCTAATATCCTAGTTTGTGTTACTCGAAAGAGAGCTGTTGCTACGGCTTCTAACAGGGATGGCGGCGACACCACACAGGGTGAAGCTCTCGGTTCAAACGTGTGATTAGCTATCATTTTCTAAGCAAATGATGTGTAGGTACCTCTTTTTCTTCCGTTCGCAATGTTGTTGGATGGGAGCTGCTGGTTACTGGAGTGACCCACATTTTCTTTTACGAATTCTTATTTGTAAATTCCTTCGTAGATTGCAAATCGTCTTGACTTGAACTTCTATGTTTATAATGAATGTACTTTTGGCAACCAACGAATGTGCTACCAAGGCAGAAGAAATGATATATTGCCTTGAATTTGAACTCTCAGCTTTGTGAGCCATTATGATGTCGACTCGATATGGACGTACAGTGTAACATGAGAGGATGCTGCAGCTTTTTTGCACAAAATGACTCATTCAATTAGAGATGAAGGGAAAAAGTGTAATACCCGAGCATTTAGCTAGTGTCACGCACATAAGTAGTTTTCGATATGGACTAAGGTCTTGACGAGATGAAAACGTTAAGGGTTCTTGATATTAATAAGAAAAAACGTCTCTTAAAAGTAATGGTCAATGAAAAAAAAAAATGACATCTAAGCTTTGTTTGATAAGTTAAATACTGTAATTGATAAGGTGGTGACACTTAAGTTAAATATGTCAAGATTATGTAAACATTAGGTGTCAAGACATAAAATAAGGATAGAACACCTATTGTATTACTGGTCATACTTTAGCATCAGATAATGACACTTAATATATGACTCGTCAAAATTCAAACTTAAGAAATTGACACTTGAGCATGTGTCATCATATAAACTAAGAAAAAGGTGACTCATCACTTTTACAACTCCTATAAATACCTCTTAAGCATAGTCACAAGGAAACCATTTTTGTGAGACACTTAAGTCACAAAAGCAGGAGACTTAAAAGAAAGAAAAGGGAGTGTTCGCCAAGATTTAAAAGTATCGACAACGTTAAGGTGTCGAAGGCTGTCCTTCACTAAAGGAAGAAATCAAGCTTCACTTAAGGAACTTGAGAACAAAAAAGGGTTGTTTTAATGGTACATTTCCGTTATCAATGCTCGTACGTTATCATGATCTTGAAATGCTTTGCAAAATATATGATTTCATAATAAATCTCTATAAAATATTTACATTAATATCAAGTGAGTTTCGCAAATATTTTTCATATTTAAAAGGTTTGTGTGACGCGAGATAAAGTACATGGAAAGAGGGGACATGATTCCGACTAAGTTCTGGCCCATGGTGCGTTTTAGGTCTGTTTGTTCTAATCTAATGTTATGTAAACTCTGACCGTTCGCTATCAACTACTACTCAGTGGATGTTCTCTGTGTGTTTTAAACTAATTAGCATTCATCGTATTCTCTGAACCTTTGTGTTCTGATTATAAAAGCATGTAAAATTATTTTTTCGACTTATTCCGTTATACGACTTTAAGTCTTCAATAATGTTTCGTTTCTATGTTACGTTTCTGAATGCCTAAAATTTCTTATTAAATATAATATTTGTTTTTACGTACCAAAATATAGTTACTGAGATTTGTGACTCATTTTTTAAATTGTTTTAATGTTTTCAGATAGTCAAACGGAATAGGGGAATGATGTTTAGAGAGTGAACGTAGCAATGCACCTCTTATGTACTTAAGCTAACTGAACAACTTTTGGACCATCGTTTTGTAATATCTGGTTATGTACTAAACTTCCAAAACTACTCCCTTATAATATAAGTTATTTACGTTTACAGGCATCTTACGATTTGATTCTCAAACTTTGAGAATTAAGTCGTAGCGGTGATGTTTTCACATTATAACGTGCGGCTTTACAAAAAGAGATGCCGAGAGGACCAATCTACCAGAGCTAATATGAGGTTGGCTGTTTTATTGCACATCTAAGGGGAAAGATCCCTCGAAGAAAAGAATATGTCCCTCAAATAACGCCGATAAACATTGCAAGAAAGCTCTTCGCCTCAACCTGAAAAAGCCCAAGCTTTTCGTCGATCAGAACACAGGAGCGTGTTGAAAAAGGACGTAATTTAAGCCGGCTATCGCTTGTGCTCGATGCATACCTCCATTTACATACCACCCGTGATCAACTTGCTGACGCAGAAGCAGGCAAGGCCTTCATGGGCATAACCGAGGCGAAGGCGATTCCCAGGGTTCCGTTATCATTCAGCATTTACACATTGCGTTCTGGACTCTCGTCACCGGAAACTCAGTCTGACCAATCATGATCCATTCCTCGGCGTTCATTACGACTCCCTTGCCGCCCAGGCCCACCGAAGCTCCGCTTATCCTGACTACTCAGGCCCTTCCTTTGCCCACCGAAGCTCCGCTTATCCTGACTACTCAGGCCCTTCCTTTGCCCGCCATACTCATCTCTCATCGATTCCCTCCTGTCACCGTGAAATCCACCAAAGTTTTGTGCATCACGACCTCTCCCGCTCCTCATCTGCCTCGCTCCATTGGCATCGCCCATGGATCCCCTACCATTTCCATGAGACCCCCGGGATTGGCGCTTACTTCGGTCAGTTCTCCTACCGGATCTCCCGGAGTTGATATCATCTCGGTCATCGAATCCACGCCCTCCACTACCACTGCCACGAGATGATGATGCATCAAAATCATCATCTCGATCGTCGAACCCACGCCCTCCTCTCCTATTGCCACGAGATGATGATGTGCCGAAATTATCATCTTGATCGTCGAATCCACGCCTTCCTCTCCTATTGCCACAAGAGGATGACATGTCGAAATCATTAGATTCTGATAACCGAGGCCCTCCACGAGCATCTCTTCCTCTTCCAAAACTCCTTTCACCAGGACCTCTGCTCCTGTTGCTTCTCCCACCTTTTGAAAACCCATCACCAATATCGTCATCAGATTCTGATCCATTGTTGGCCCGAGATCCTCTTCTAGAATCACTTTCGAAACCCCTTCCATTAGATCTCTTTCCACCATGCTCTCCTTTGAAAATGCCATTATCACCATTCCCAAGATCATCATCAGAACTCACGCCTATGGATGGACGGCGTGAGCCTCCATCCCTCTGCCAGGAATCAGTAAAACGAGAGGATTTTGAGTGGGGCTGAACGAGAAGATCATCATCAGAATCATTCCCCAGATCATTTCCTGATCTAGATGGAACACCCCTTCTAGACGGTCGCGCACCATGGGTCCTCGGCACATCTTTCTCACCATCCGAATCTGAATCTCTTTCAACATCCGAGAAGCGAATGGAAGACGAATCCTTCCTTTCATTTCTGTTGTGGTTATCTATCTCATAGCTATCAATGTCATCATCATCTTCATCATCGAAATCATCAAACCCTGTTCCATGGTTCCTTTGACCATTGCTTGAAAACCCCTTATCCCGACTCTGGCCGGGTGGCATTCTGCTCGTAGGATACAAATCTTCTTCGAGCCCTCTTGCGTTTTGTGCTTCAGCATGATTACCTGGAATATGGCCATGAGAATCTGCATGTTCAAATGCTGCAACATCTGCTCCGTCTGATTCATCATCATCAAAATCAAAATTCCAGGCATCAGAAACATCTGGCCTTCTGGTGAAACTCCCTGGCCCTGGCCTCATATTTGGTGACTGCTGTCTCGGTTGTGTCTCATTATACGTATATTCATCAGGAGGCCGCTTATGTTCACAGTGGAAACAACTCATATTTCTTCGGTAGTTTAAAAAGTTGCATCTGTGGATCAACAAATCAAGATAACGTAGGTAAACAAAATAAAGAAGTGATTAAACACATGAGTAAACCATTACTTGGGGCATTCCCATTCTCCTGGAAGCAACTGCCTCTTTGGACGCTTTGCATCGCACTGCAGGCAAATTAGATTCTTCGCAAAATTCATGAAATTACACCTGGGAACAGCAAGAACAATCATTAAAAGATATTGACAAACTCTTCAATAATGTACCCAAATGCCGAGCAGATATCGGAGTAGACATGCAATGCTGAAACTTATAAAAGGAAGAGGGCGAAGTGAACCTGCAAATAATAGAACAGATACATACTTTGTACATAACCAATCTCCTTTCTTCATCTCTATATCATCTCGTCCAACCCGTTTCTTGGGAGGAGGTGGAGGTTGCTTCACTTTTGGTGGGCGTTTCACGATCACTGGTGGTGGAAGATTAGGATCAATTGGAACTGAACTCAACTTCGTAATCTCATAGAGTAATTTACGAATGACAGCTTTAACCAATTTTTGCTTCATCAAGGACTTGTTGGTAACCGATCCATTGATAGGATCAAAACCATAAGTCATTAAAACTCGCACGACGTCAATAGTCCGTGCCTCATCCTCCTTATTCGTCAGCAAATATGCCTTTTCACATGAGGACCTCAGACTGCAGGAACTACAAACCTGAAACAATGCATGAAAATCACTTCCCAAACTGAAATCATCAAAAATCTAAAAACTAACTACTCCAGGCAAACTATAAAATGCCAAAACCTCATTATAACATTGTACCAAGTGGCAGGACACTTAATTATATGCAATCTGCAAGCAACATACTACAAACATGATTGCAATAAGCTTCATACACAATCACTTATCAAGAGGGGGAAAAATCAGCTTAAATGACCTGAAAGCTCATGGAATGCTTGAAGCTCGTCTTCCCATAGATCGCAGGGGCTAATGGCGCTGGTCCCATTTACCAAAAACTAATCTCACTATTTAGCATGCAAAATGCAGAGGCTTATTAGATCGATACTAAAGACGGTAGGAGCAGTCTGGGAGAAGCATAAGACTAGTGGATTACAGCTCCCTTGAAGTTCAGTATAAGTGGGGGAAAAATCAGCTTAAAAGGCCTGAAAGCTCATGGAATGCTTGAAGCTCATCTTACCATAGATCGCAGGGGCTAATGGCGCTGGTCCCATTTACACAAAACTAATGTCACTATTTAGCATGCAAAATGCAGAGGCTTATTAGACCGATACTACAGACGGTACGAGCAGTCTGGGACATAAGACTAGTGGATTAGAGCTCCCTTGAAGTTCAGTATAAGTGGGGGGAAAATCTCAACATCATTATCTAATAAGGAAAACATAGTAACCAGGAACCATGAAACAAATAATTTTGGTAATAAAACTTACATCTCCTTCATCAAGATGTACAAGCTTCCTCAGCAGTTTTGCAGAGAAGATGACCCTCCTATCTGCATTTGGACATCCGTATCCGACCAAAACCTGAATATCCTGTCTCGACAGGGACCTGAAATCAATTTCCACTGAAGCTAATAAAATGAACCGGAACTATACATTTCCCTAATGTAAGTTTCCCCGTGCCACAGCAAATGCAAAACCAAAAAATACAAGAGTAAAGCTCATAAACGCACATAATTCAAATGAAAGTTACAATCTTGGTTAATTTGGCTAGTGAATCCCCGCTTCACTAGGAGGAGAGGAGGAGACTCTATAAGTAATGAGAATTTGATCCGTGACACTGTTCGCAAATCATAAGACTACTGGAAATTCTCATAATGGCTCAATATTGTCACCTCAGATTTCTTCCTTCATTCGTAGTGACAAAAGCACGACAGCTAACCCACATCCCCACACTCCCTCGCCTCTCTTTCCCTTATCCTCAAGCGCATAAGTATAATGTCAGTCACAAAAGCATGCACGTAGCATATTCCTAAGATTGATCATGAAATCACATATGAAACAAAATGGCAACCTTTCACCCCTGCGAGTCCACTTAGGAATCATACAACATTATAAGAAGTAGTACATTCAAGAAAATTCATGGATTTCAAAAAAGCAACAAGCCAAGAAAGAAGATCAAACCAAATCTACCTCAGAATATCAAACCGATCCTTCCCGAAATTCAACACAGCGGTCTGAACCGTCCTGAAATCCCTAGTGAAATCCAACCCTTCCTCTACAATCTCACTCATATCAAACTCCCTACCACCACCGCCCAATCCCTCAATCATCACATCCTCATCCTTCCTCCTCAGGTCAAAGTAGTTCTGATGCACCAACCTCTCCATGAATCCGACCCATTCCGGCCACGGATGCGCCAACTCTACCTCCTTCTTCATCAACCCTAATCCTGATTCTCCCTTCCTCTCCACCCCACCCATTTCCCCCTCTAACCCGTCAAAATTCCTCACATCCCCATCAAAAATTTTCACACTCCCATCAAAATTCTTCAAATTCTGATCTTGCCCACCAAACCCTGATCCCAATTCTCCGCCCTTCTCAACTGGGTCACCACCATTTCCACTGAACTCCCTATATTTCTTCGACTCCCGCCACGCCTTGATCCGCTGCAACGCCTCGTCTTTCTCGGCCCGTTCCTTCTCGATCTTGTCTATGTGTTCGAACACGAAGCTGAGTCTAGCCGACAGATCAGAGGGTTTAGGTTGAGGTGGTGTGTGGTCGGAAATGGTGCGAATTGGGGATGAGGAGAGGGATGAGAGGGCTCTGGTGAGAAAGAGGAGATGGGTTGAGGAGAGGTGACGGCGATGGTGGCGGAGGAGAAGGAGATGAGAGGAAGCCATTGGAGAGTGCAAAACCTCTTTGCTCCATAAGCCCTTTGGCGAGTTCGGGGAGAAAAAAACATAATATAAATGATAAAATGTCTTTAAAGGAAAATATTTCATCCATCTGATATTGATTTGAACAATGTTGGATGATGCATCAGAGTAAGTGAATAAGCAAAAATGGATGAGATGGGGTAAAGGTGCGGTTGTTGGGGTTCGGTGGATATATATGTCTTTTTGCCTACAATTATTATCGGAGCTAGCTGCGGCTAACCGCGATGAAAGTTGGGGCTCTTTTTTGGAAGTACAGGGGATTAAGTGCAACTAGTTGATAGTCTGAAGAGGATAAATATATTTTTTTTAAAGTTCCTGGATATAAAATAATATAATTTTATAATATATTCAAATTATATAAATATTATATTTTTTATATAATAAAAAAAAAAAATAAGAATGACAATCAAATCCATACCCTATATGTATCCCCGCATCAGAACCCAATCAAAACGAAAAAACCCGAGTTGATCGGGTTTTGGTTCGAGTTTGGGAGTGGTCAAAATTTTTGGTACGGGTTTGGGCTAGATATGATATCCGATACCGGACACCACTCATGTATATATTTATTATATATATAATATGGGGAAAGTAACTACGATGCAAGGTGTAGCTATCAAGCTGCCGCAAAACCTCAAAACACATAGGGTGTTGAAACGCAATCATTTTATCACCTCAATTCAAGGTTTGATTTTGAAAGACGACTGCAAACAGGTTTCAAACAACTTGAAGTAGGTAAACCAGTTCTCTTTTCTCCACTTGGTTGTGAGTTTTGTGTGTTGAAGCGCAATAATTTTAAACCAATCTACTCATGAAACGTCGTTTTTTTCGTATGATTGAACCCAAGAAAAAAAAAAAAAAAAACACGAAACGCAACTCATGAAACCTGTTTGCTCCCCATATGGTGTGTTTTGGCATTTTGCATCAGTCTGGTAGCTACACCTTGCAGCATAGTTACTTTCCCCATATATTGTAGACAATGTTATACTCAAAATTGTTATAGATTCTCATAATTAAATGATCAAGATTTGGTTAGTTTAATTTAGGGCTTTTTTTTATACAAGTTTAATTTAGGGTTAGAATTTTGTACTTCATGTCTTTTGCAGCCGACTCGATTCTTTTTTCTTCCTCGCTTGTTCTCGTGCTGTCAAACTTGTCCGCCTAACCGTCCATATCATCCTTTTGCATCCATAGCAAGTCTCATGTCCTTTCCATGCTTCTAAAATTTTATTACGATTTTTATGATAGGATGATTATGTGCAACTGTATTGTTATAGTTTTAGGTTCGGGTTTGGATTCCTCATGGGTATCCTAAACCCGATTGAGTCAGGTTTGGGATTAGGATTTTATTACCCGATCGGATTTGAGTCGGGCTTAGGGATAGGTTATGGGTTTCAGGTTTGGGAAGCATAATCGACCACCCGAACCCGACCCATTGCCATTATTAGAGAGTTGTAGTAAAAGATTAGTTCAAGGAAAAACTCAGCCGATCACCCGGACCCGGATTGCCAGTTGTCATCTGCTGTGTGCTGTCCCCTGCAGTACAGTTTAAGAGCCGTTGGATCCCAATCAAAAATAAAATTGGAGCTCCAGGGATTAGATCCAAGGGCCGATCACCCAACACACTGATCCTCGAAGTGTTTGCCAGTTAGGCTTCCGCAAGTATTGACATGATTTTACAATTCAAACATGATCTCCTACAACTCAGAAGTATTACACACACAAGCGAATTACAACATGAAGACTTACAGCTCCATTGCTTCCCGAGACTACAAGGTGTGGCGGCAATGACATGATCAAAAGAGCGGAGTCGCTTCCGTAAAATATGATCTCCTTGCTGGCAACCACATTTTTACAGGTTACATCAGTAGTAGAGGGCATTAGATTCCCCATTCCTCGCCCAGGCCATATGAATCCATGTAGCTTCCATGAGCATGAATATGGGGATGGTCATGATGATCTTCGATTTCTACTCCATCGGGATTTCTTTGGGTATACTCCGGCAAAGGTTCTTCTTCTACCTGTTTGATGGTTTTAGGTAGTGATGCCACGAGGCTGACGATATGCTGAGCTATCTCAAGTAAAGCATCTCCCTACAGAAACATCAAAATCAACTGCATCATTTTTTCTTTTTCTTTTTTTTTTTTTTTGGCAAAAGGATATGACGAAAATCTTGGGTCAAGTGTCAATAGTTTGGAAGAGGAAGAATACTGGTGATGGTTGGGGTTAAGAATAGTCATAGCAGCTTCGGCTAGCTAGCCGAGGCATAGTTTTGCATCATCGTGGAGATAAAAAAGGAACGAAAATGACACATACAAAACAAAATAATGCGTATCCAAAGTTTGATAGCAGACAGCTCTGAATCAATCAATCCCCATGTAACTATGAGATATCACAAGGTATCAGTGCGTTCTCCTGAGGGGAAACTCGAGATGATAGCTAGCCATATTCATGAAACTACAAGGATAAGCACAAGAGGATTTCTCAAAGTTGATAGTAAAACACGAATCTAAGCTGATCTTGCATGCTAATTTCCTTAACAAGCAATCTTATTTCGCGCATGCAAAATATTCACTAAAACTGTCAGTGGTTTCCACTTACAAGATAAAAATTCTAGAGCTTAGTTCCAATTTTCTACCCTATAGATCTCTCAGTATGATGAGACTTGGTTTATTCAACAGCCCATATCAATGGAACAAAACCTGACTTCCTAGTTCCTACTATGAGTTTCCATGAGAAATTTATTTGGTTGGAGTCAGACACAACCTCAAATCTCCGATGCTTTTCGCGACAAACAAAAACATTTATTCTTGATTTACAGTTAGGCAGATAATAAAGCAGATGAGCCAATTGATATTGTTGAGATTTGAAGGCCAGTCACTCACCGCAGGCCATCGTCCACTGGAGTGTGTGGCTAACTTAGCTCCAGGAATCCCCTCAGCAACCCGTTTGCCTTCCTCGCTCCATTATACGGAAAGACCACTCGACCAAACCACTTGAATCGGGACACCCTTCACGGCATCGGAATTAGCCCAATCGGCCAACTCAAAGCTATAATTCAACTTCCTCCCCATCCCAACAATCGCCTGTCTCCCATCACCACTCTTCAGACTAGTTCTATGAGCTTCAACATCCAAACTCTCAGTCGACTTCGAGCAACACGAATCAATCAACCTCCCAAACACGAAATCGAACCCCAAAACAACCTCACGAACCACACGCACTTCAAACACCCACAATGGCAATGCCGCTCCACTAGGCACACTATCAACAAGAGTCACACTCCTCAACAATCCAGCATTCTCCAACACCCAATTCGCACTCATCAACAACGCAGAATCATGTAACACCAAATGCACAGGAGCCAACCCTAGCGAATCCACGACTTGCCCCAACACCCTTCCCACCTCCTCAGCGCCCAACTCCAACGCCACAAATCTCTTCCTACTCGAAACCCTAGCCGCCTTCACCTCCTCTTCAACCGGAAAATGCCCGTGTTCGATCAGATTATCGAAACCCCAGAACAAACCCTTCTCTCTAATCTCATCATACACATCAACGAACTTCCCAAAAACCCCACCAAAACCCTCCCTCTCACCCCCACTCTCCACTACCTTATCAGAAAAACCTGAACCAGGCAAGTCAATGGCAACGCCCCAAACCCCATTTGCACCCAAATAATCTACAATCTCCCTAAACGTGAATGAACTGCACCCCAACCCATGAACAATAACCACACTCTCCGATCTCCGCGGCCCGTTCGAGTACGTGAATACCTCGATCGGGGACTCGTTAGGGTTTATCTGTACCTTCACGACCCGACCCTTTGAGTAATGGCTCCTGAGGCTACTGGGTAGTGTTAGGAATCGAGATTTGGGGTCAGAGGGCGTGGCGTTGTTAAAAGGGGATATGAGGATGAAGAGGAGGGTTAAGAGTGAGACTGTGAGTGTGAAATGGAACCAGAAAGTGAATGGGTCAGGGTTTGGTGATGGAGGTGGTGATTTTGGGGATATGGTTTTGGTGGGGAGGCGTGATTTGGGTTTGGGTTTTGGTGGGTCGATTGGGTCTTGGTGGTCTGTGGTGAACGCCATTGATGGAGGTTGGAGTTCGAACAGAAAGTGGAAATGGTGATTTGGGGAATTTGTTGGGTTGTGATTTTGGTTTGAATTGGACTGTCCGTTTGTGATGATCATTTTCAATAACGAATACTAACATGAAACGGATAGGGATCCTCTAACATGAAACACCTTCGATCATCAACATTTAAACTTCATCAAAAATCAACACATTGAAACGTTACAAAGTTGTGATAGTGGAGGCTTCGAGATTTATTTATTTTTTAAAAGATTTAATGGAACATTAAATTCCATTAGTCAGGTCGTTGTTATATTTCTAGGGCACAGACTCAGACATAGTCGCATCTCACGTATTACGTGGGTAACTCTCGAAGATATATCGAAGTATAACATGAGCAGCACGATTCGTGGGACATCTAGGAACAATAAAATTCATCGAATGCAGTTGAAAGGACGAGACAATCCTCCATGACACCTCGTATAACTGACGGGTCCAGATCTTTCCGCCGCATCAAGTCCACCGCCAGCTTACAATCACTTTTCAAAATCACCTTCTGAGCTTGAATCCTAGCCAGCTCTCGACTCCACCTCTCAAAGCCAAGCATTCCCCTAGCTGGGGAGAACTGATTCGAGCAAAGGATTTTTCAATTGCAAATTTAAGAGTAAGTGTAATCATGAACTATATATAATGTTATAATTATATTTTAATATTAAATTATTAAAAAAAGATTTTAATTATTAGTTAAAATTAATATTAAAATAAAACTGAATAAAATTTGATTTCAAATTTAATACCAGATATAAATGTGGTTATAGTTGCTACGTGAGTATTTTACTTATTTTTTCAATTATCTATGTTTAAATTGAATTAATTCACCAATAAACATATAATTGAGTTTAAATTAATTTTATTTTGTTTTAAAATATAATCAAATATTGAAACGATAGTTGTATAATTGATGTCGAAATCACTTTTTAATGTTAAATAATAATAATAATTATATATATTTTAATTTTATAATTGAATTTAGTTGGATTTGCTCTAACACATCCGAGGCTATCTCTGGCCACAACTGCAATACACACAAAGCCCCGTCCATCCACAAAAATATATTATCAGGTAAATTACACATAAATAATTTATTAAAATATATATTGAATAATGTATAAATTCAGAATGTTCTTCATGTATCTAGGTAACTTTAAGATGAATGCTGTATTACAACAAAGGATTAAAATTTATTTAAGTTTTAATCTTGATGTTAACCCTAACTATTATTTAAGGGATTGTTTGATATTTTTATTTAAAATTATGAAAATCAAAACTAATATCAGAAACATAAATCAAATCATGAAAATAAAAAACAATTTAGGAAATAAAATATTTTTTATAAAAGGAATCTGGAATGCTTCTCTTAGATTACATAAAGATTAAATAAAAAAACAAAAAATAAAAATTATTTAAGAAAAAAATCAATATGTAAAAATTCTGTTTTATCAATTAATAAAATAAAAATAAAAAATAAAAAACGATACCAAGCGTTCTTTGTTTGTCTGTTTATTTTTTGAAAACGATGTTACATTTCTGTTTTTCCTATCAAGAAACCGGTGTGCTTATCTTATCTAGCTGCACTCGACTCCACTCCACCCAATCTCCCCCACCACCGCTCTCTCCGCCGCCGCCGCTCCCTCAACCATGGCAACCACCTCACTCACCGCCGCCACCACGACTCCTCTCAACCTCCACCGTCGCTTTCTCTCTCGCTTCCTTCTCTCCTCATCTTCCTCTCTCCACGCCTCGCCTCCTCTCCGATCCGTCGCCGCGGTGATTCGGAACTGCGGTTCGATTACAGCGAAGCCGTCGTCGGAGCTCCGGCGGAGGAGTAGAGGATCCGATAGGGAAGATGAGAAGCTTCGGGCTCTGAGGGAGTTGTTTGGGAAGCCTGGTGTTGGAGTCGATGCGTATATTGTTCCTTCTCAGGACGCTCATCAGGTTGAGAATGTGAATGTGTTTTGGTCGGTTTTTGGTTTTGATTGGATCATTTTTTGTTTGGTGATTGGAGTTTGAGAGGATGAGTTTGATCTATATGATGTGACGTTGTTGTTGTCAAGGATGCATTGATCATATGTTGATACTGTTTCTGTTTACGAGATAATGCTGTTTGCCATCGGATTTATAAGATATGAGGATCTCTGTTTAGCGATTAAAAATCGAGAATCAACCTATGAAATGAGTTTGACCTATTTAAGTGAATTCTTCGTCATGGATGTATTAATCATATGTTTAGCTCTCGAGTTAGATAGTGTCTCAGTTTCTACAAGTAAGGCTGTGTCCGTTATCTCGGTGTGAATAGAAGCCTCTGGCGATTGGTAAGGAAAAAGAATTGATAGAGAGAATGATAAATTACCGTGGTTCATTATCTTTATTATTAGATACAAAGAGTTCTGATATGGATGGGATAGACTATGGCGTGCATCATTTGTGATCGAGATGAGTCTACAATGCGTGGAAAAGGGAAAAAAAATTAAAGCATATTTAGGCCTCGAATTTGGTAGCTTACATGTGAGTGATTCTTGGATTGAAGTGTGGCAGGAGAGAGTAGAGACTTTTTTCAAAGGATGAAAATCAATTTGAGTCTTGATGCTTTGTAAATATCAGGCTAGAAGGCGTAATGAGTGGAGGGAAGATGATGTTGAATTATGACTGAAGTTTCCAAGTGCTGGGATCGACTTGTTTCCAAATCACTTAATTATCAGGGCTGGTCGTGCTCAATGGAGTAGAAGAGCAAGTTTCCTGGAGTTAGATTTGCTCAAGTCCCATTAATTTTTGTTTTTGAGTTGTGCTGTGTGGAGTTGAAATGATGGCTATTCGAGGTGCTTATTGTTCATTACTGTGAGATTTACTTGCTATCATCATCCTTGTCACCAGGCTTTATGTATACCATTATACCATCTTCATTAGCTCTGGCACATGTACAAGGAAGGATGCGTAATATGATTAATTTGACAATTGGTTTATAGCTGCACTGATCAGTTCTTTTGGCTTTTACACTTTCTTACTTGCTTTACATTGGATTCTAGAGTGAGTTCATTGCTGAATGCTATGCAAGGAGGGCATATATCACTGGCTTCACTGGAAGTGCTGGCACTGCTGTTGTCACTAGAGATAAAGCAGCGCTGTGGACTGATGGGCGTTACTTTCTGCAGGTAATAACATAGCTTTCTGGATATATGTATTTGTTAATAATACGAAACATCTTATAATGAACCTTAACTTCTAACTATAGATATGGAAGTTTTGAGCAACCATCATTTCTTTCATGACGCTTCAAATCACCAAGTCTGTCTACTGTTTGGTTTCTGACATTTATGTTTGAGGGAAAATTTACGTGTCATTATGAAAAACTCTTAGATGTGTCGATATGAAAAAGGTACAGTGAGAACAAGAGATTCTTGAAGTAATCCAAGACTGATATTGGATAGAACTAAAAATTCCACTGAACCTAGGAATGCTTTTCATAATAGTGTTATCAAGTTACGTTTATGGGAGGTGAAAAATGGTGATGTAGTGGGCCTAGTGGCCTTGATTAGTTCACGTATGATCTCGTGGCTTTAAAAAATTTTCCTGGTTGTACCTTGATTAACTCTTTTTGGAAGCACCATATTGATGATGGGTCAACTTTTGTTAACTTCCCACGTTTCTTTTTGTATAAAGGATGCGACAGTGTAGGATTTATTTGTTTTGGTCTTTTTCTCATCCCACTTAGTTCATTTCAAGTTGTTCTATTTGCCCTATGTGACAGACGTGATAGGTTATGCTGGATTTGCCTTTTATTTTTTATTTTTTCCATGCTCCTGAAGTACTCTAGTGCTAATTGTGTAAGGTGACAATTCAGCTGTTTTTGGTGTTGTTTATTGGTCTCAGTCTCATAATGTAGTTATTTTATCTGTTTATCAATCGTTAGGCTGAAAAGCAATTGAGCTCCAGTTGGGTTCTAATGCGTGCCGGAAATGTTGGAGTCCCAACAACTGCTGAATGGCTCAATGATGTTCTACATCCTGGCTGCAAAGTTGGCATTGATCCTGTAAGTCAACCTTCTTGCACTGCAAGACATTTGTCAACTTGTTACTGTCATCAATGATTCAAATCATTATTCAGGCCCTGAGCTTCTTCTCTAGTGACTTTTTTTTTAAATTTATCAAGAGTGGTTTCAGATGCTGACTTCTATCTGTTCATTCATTGAGCAAAGTTTTGAGTGCTTGTAGATCTGTTTGGTTTACTTGCCTCTGATGCCATTTGTCATTTGTCTTGTGAAGGGAACAGTTCCTTTTTTCTTATGATGCTGCAGAGGAACTAAGAGAGGACCTATCAAAGAAAAACAATGAATTAGTTCTCTTATACCATATGAATCTCGTTGATGAAATCTGGAAGCAAACTAGGCCAAAACCTCCTGGCGAACAAGTGAGGCTGCATGACTTGAAGTACGCTGGTGTAGATGTGCCATCAAAACTTTCTTCACTGGGATCCCAATTGGCTGATGCTGGTTGTACTGCTATTGTTATTTCTAGACTTGATGAGATCGCATGGCTGCTGAATCTGGTACTATTTTTTGCTCCTTTTGGCTATTAACTTTTTTGCCGGGTGATATGGAACTGACTTCAGACGTCATGGAATTATAACACTTCATTTGCAGTGTTCCGATTCTCCTAAAAGAAAAGTTGCAATTACTTCCATATCCTTGGCTGCATTTTTTGCTGTCATAATTGCATTTGAGGCTGCACATTTCCTCTATAACTTCATGGCGTCTGGTGTTGTTTTGACCATTTTTGTTTCCTATTCGCTTGTAGAGAGGGAATGATGTTCCTCATTCTCCAGTTGTGTACGCATACCTAGTGGTGGGGATTGACAAGGCAAAATTGTTCATTGATGAACAAAAGGTCCCCACAGAAGTGATGGATCACTTGCATGCAGTTGGTGTAGAGTTGAGACCATATGAATCCATACTTGACGAAGTTGAAAAGTAAGTATATAATTTCTAGGGGATCGGTACTAAATTTCTTATGTTGTACATGAGTTTACCATATTACCATTGTTACTGGATCATGATTGTGTTGTAGAACTCTTGATTTTTTTTCTTAAAAGGGATGCACTCCATATTGTCCTCTATATTGCATACCTTGATGTGAAGTTGTATTCGAAGTTTTCATAGTTTCAACTGTATGACATCTTGTTCAAACTTTATTTTGTTTTGAGTTTTTTTGTTTGTTTGTTTTTTTTTTTCCTGGAGAGAAGTATCACATGTCTTAGCTTTCTTCATGCTTATGTCGGGCATCTTGCACCTCCTTTGGACAGCTTGGTGCTAGAAGGGGCTTGCCTTTGGATTGATGGATCATCAGTTAATGCTGCTATAGTAAACACGTTCAAGACTAGCTGTGATAAGCACCTTGAAAAATCGAGTAACAAGAAGAAAGACAATGCTGGAACTCATGCCGTCATTAATGGTAAAATCAGTGGACCTACTGGTGTATACAGAAGCTCCCCTGTTGCGGTTTCCAAGGCGGTGAAAAACCAAGCTGAAATTGATGGGATGAGGAGTTCTCATTTGAGGTACTTTGGTCGCTCTCTTGGATCTCACTATTTGTTATAAATTTGCATTCTTTTGTGCTCATCAGTTGTTTTAATTCAACATATATCGAGTTCCTGAGGGGAATTCTTTCTAGTAAAACGTGACAGCTTTAGTTTTCTCCCAAGAAATTAATATCTTCATGATGCACCAAACTTTATCTTTTCACGAGCTCCTGGCTCCCCTCTCTATTTCTGCTTCTCTGCTCATTATTAATTATTTTCAAGAAAAATTGTTTGTGAGAGCAGGGAGGAGGATCAGGAGTTATTGTGTGTGTTTAAAATCTAAGTTTCTATTCAGAGATGCAGCAGCTCTGACAGTATTCTGGGTCTGGTTGGAGGATGAAATCCTCAAGGGTGGAACTCTCACAGAAGTGGAAGTTGCTGACCAACTTCTTGAATTTCGCTCGAAGCAGGATGGTTTTGTAGATACAAGTTTTGATACTATAAGTGGTATGGCTGTTTTCTTTCTCAATTTCTCTTTTAACTCTCTGTGATTCTAGGTATGGTCATTGAGGGCTAAGTAGTTGCGCTTTAGAGATTCTGCTCTGTATTTATATTCCCTGTTGTTGCAGCATCTGGAGCAAATGGTGCTATTATACATTACAAACCAGAACCAGATAGTTGCAGTGTTGTGGACGCTAAAAAGCTCTTCTTACTGGATAGTGGGGCACAATATGTTGATGGAACAACGGACATAACAAGAACTGTGCATTTTGGTGAGCCCACAGCTCGTGAAAGAGAGTGCTTCACCCGGGTTCTACAGGTGCAAGTTTAACCTTGATGCCTTGTTCTTTCTAAGAGCTTTGCATAATGTAGCATGCATCCATTGTCTATAATTCCTTTTTTTGGCTTGTGAACATCTGTCATGGTTCAATTGATACGAGACCAGGCAAATGCTGATTTCATGTGGCCGCAAGAAACTTTTGTCTTGTCTATTTTCTTGGTCCATTTTTCTGCATTACAAAAACTTAGTACCTGTCATCAGCTAGCATATCTTGTGCTAAACACATGCTTCATCTGGTGTTATTTTTTTTTGTTTTTTTGGGGAAGAATTAAGGTTTATATTCACTTCATAATAAGAGTATCACAAATCAGTCCTCATGCTAATCCTGTTACTCCCTATAATATGCTGTGCTATGGCCTCACCAGGAACCTTTACATTAGAAAATTTACATTGAAAAAGCCTAAGATTCCTTTCCCTCCAAATATTGTAAACAAGCCCTGGTGTCAGCTTTCTCCTCCGCTGTGCATTCAGCGATTTACCTCAACTAACCTTCTTCATCCACGTCCACCATTCATCAAAATCATACTGTCTGGTCTTCATATTCAGTTTCTTCAAAACTTCATCTACCACTTCAGCAGAAAATTCACAACGAAAGAAAAGGTGTTCCAGATCCTCGACGCCATTACTGCAAAGCACACACCTATCATCAAACAACATTCCATGCCTGCATAACCAACTCTTCAGCCTTTTCTTAAACACCAACCACAATATGAAAGACCATCTGGGTTGAAAACATTTGTTCCATCCCACTGCTTCTTCTTCCTTCATTAGCATTTTATACCCCATACCAACTGAGTAACCCTTCAGCTCCCATACCTCTATTTTTACAGCTTCAATCTCCTCCTTCATATGATCACGAGCTCTCAGCAAAGAGCCCCAAACCCAGCCTTGCCCCTGTTTCTTTTGTGCCTCCCATATACACTCATCTCGCAAGTATTACTCATCTGGCGTTATTTGTTGACTCATGCTTGTTAGTTTTCGTATCATATAGTTTCAACTTTCAACCAAGGACTTGTAAGCTATTTACATCGAGACAATAAACTCCAAGCAAAACTTTACCTATGTTATTTTGAGTCTTTGACCATGTCTTGTGCTCTTTTTTCATTTATAGGGTCATATAGCTCTTGATCAATTAGTATTCCCTGAAAATACTCCTGGTTTTGTGTTGGATGCATTTGCCCGTGCCTCTCTTTGGAAAGCTGGCCTTGATTACCGCCATGGTACTTTCTTCAGCTTTTCTCTCCATTCGTCACCTTGTCGTTATAATTGAATTTACCTTGTTTTTTGGTTCTACACCCTAGTCTGTTTTATATCCGGGCTATTTTTTGTTAGAGTTAAAATCATATGAAGCATGGCAGGCGATGTGCCCATTGCGTCCATTTTTTAGAAGTTATATATGACATCAGAATATGATGTTTAGGGACTGGTCATGGTGTTGGAGCTGCTTTAAATGTCCATGAAGGCCCCCAAAGTATCAGCTTCCGGTTTGGAAACATGACACCTTTGGAGAAAGGCATGATTGTTAGCAATGAGCCTGGATACTATGAAGATCATTCCTTTGGTATTCGTATTGAGGTACTATTTCTGTATTATATGCATTTATCCCCTATATGTTCTGCATGCCCATTTTCAAGTTCAATATATAGATCGAGTGCTGTATCATGTATGTGTTGGAAAACTAGCCCTGGTTGACTCAATCGTGTGCATAAAGTTTTACTCTTTAGCCTATATGCGAGCTTTATGACAACATTTATAGGAATTGACTGATTTTTTTTTATGTAACTACATTTTCTTACCTTCTATTTTTAAAATCAACGTTCTCTCCCTTGCAGAATCTCCTTTGTGTGAGGGACATTAATACACCGAATCGTTTCGGTGGTATTGGGTACCTGGGATTTGAAAGGCTCACATTTGTGCCTATTCAGGTATGGCAGTCATTTGCTCGTTTGAGGAATCCATTTTCCTTTTGGCAAATTTCAACTCCTTGTGATTGAGCTAGACAATGACAAAACAAGCCTGCTATAATTGAATGCTCAAGATCTGAGTGTCATTTGCTTCTTGTTTAAAGGCGGAAAGATGCTTGTACTGAAGATCTAAACTTAGCGAGGCCGTTGCCATTTCGCTACATATCCAGGCAAATTGATTTATTATAAATAAGTTGCTAGTCACATAGATGCACTTTGTTTCATTTACCTGTCATGTAAATAATGTATCCGTGGCTCATTCTGATCAAATAAGAAGTTGCAGGCTAAGCTAGAGTGCTCATTTTACTCCATGGCATGTGTTCATAAGTTTTTTTTTTCCTTTAAATATTCCATGTGACATTAATTTAAGATTTGAGCTTAGTTAGTTACTGCCTGCATTAAAAACCCAAAAGATTGAACTTATTGATTTGTGTTGCTAATTGTGAGTCCTTGGAAAATATGTGCAGCTCAAGCTAGTGGACTTCTCGTTACTATCAGTAGCAGAGATCGATTGGCTCAATGACTATCATGAACAGGTTTGGGAGAAGGTATAATGGAAATTTGGCCTGCTGTTTCTTCATCGCTTTTTGTTCTACAGATTGTGGAATTCTTCTCATCATGGTTTACACACTGAATTTTATTAGCATGGCTGCAACCTCTACTCGATTTTGCAGGTATCTCCCCTGGTGGACGGTCCAGCACGGGAATGGCTGTGGAGGAACACCCGGCCGGTAGTGAAACAGTAGGTCTGAGCCTTGCCTGTTTCAGTTCGATTCTGCCCTTTGCAGATCCTTGTCGACGGTCTGGTGACCTAATGTGTATCACAAGTCACATGCTGCATTCTCCCTGAATATGCAAACAAGATACGATTCACTATTACCAGGTCGATTGTCGAGTGGTCACAAGCCATTAAAATGTATGGATTGTGCTGTATAGAAGTCAAAACATTGGTAAACTTATTGTGTTGCTTATTACTGTTTTCGTTCCGAATTATATGCAACATTTTGATTCGACATGTGATTTTATATGTGAGTTGAATTTGATTAGTATATTGTATTTTTTTTTATGATGGTAGGAGTTGATGTGAAAGTATGGGAAAGAAATACGTGATTTTATATATGAGTTGAATTTGATTAGTATATTGTATGGGAGAGAAATTAGTGAAGTGTGATGAGATTGTGTGTTTAATTTAATAATATAAATTTGATTTCAAATATGAAAATAAAAAATATTGAATATATTTCAAGACGATAAAAAAAAAGAAGTTATGTTTGGTATGAAAGGTAAGGAGTATCTTATTTTGAATACTTCTTTGCTTGTCAATCAATTATATATTGAATTGAAACATGATACGACTCACATTTTGTGGTGATATAGCTCCCATCCAGTCTCTTCAAAGAAAACGAAGACATTTGATCATACACATGAAACTGAATACACGTACAATGACACCGTCATTGCTTAATCAAAGTAAAAGAACATTGTGATCATGCGTACAAGGACACCTTATTTACCCCTAAGATTGTGCATAACAAGCTATTCTTCTCGGTAATGAAACTAAATACAAGAATGTATGGTGTTTCGATACAACAATGGGCTCGATCCTAACATACACATCCCAGGTGATGAAGAAGTATAGTTTGTTGGCATTTTGTCTGCAGCAATCAACAAAAACACTTTTTCTAATATTTGTTATTCAAACCCCAACCAAAAGCAGCAAAATCACCCTTTATAATCTGTTGTTACCAAAGACTATACCATATCACACTTTGAACACAACATAGTTTTGACCACGTTCATTAATGAATCAATTTTTACCATGTGAAAACAGTTGAAAAAATTCCTTGAACAAAACCGAACTTGTGCAGTGAATCCTCCTCACCCGCCACAACTCTATGGCGCCTTTTCCAACAGTCGCATCCGTTCAAACAAAAACCCTTCCAGATTTCCCTTCACAATAAAACTCACCCACAAATCCCATCAATGTCGTCGATCGTGCCATTTCTCATCCACAATCCATCCCCGATAATACAATGGCGAATCAACACTCCACTGTCCAAGTCACGGACGAAGAACTCCGTGCATTTCACGCCATTGATCGGAGTCTATTCACTTCCCTCATCTTTCCCCTCGGCCGTGACATTGACCAAAGCGTGCACATCATGGCGCTCTGGCTCTGGCTCGAGCGACAGACCCTCGGGGACTCGCTGGTCCGACCCTTACTCTCGCTTCCTCTCCAACTAGTCGACGCCATATGTGACGAGACTGTCCTATGTTTGAAGGTGATGGGAATGGATGACTTGTCATGGGCCCCTCTGTTTGGTTACTATGGGGTTGAAATTCCCTTGCTTCAGAGCATGTTGAGGAAGGATATTTCTTTGAGATTTTTTCACGAGAATCATGACATTGTGCTTAGGGGCGTGGGGCGGATTGTTTGTGATGTGTGCACGAGGGCGTTTGTGGATATTCTCGAGTATAGAAGGAATGGGTCGACATTGTTCTATCCTGGAGTGATCAGTGATAATAA
Organism: Drosera capensis; assembly: GCA_001925005.1. Lineage (NCBI taxonomy): Eukaryota > Viridiplantae > Streptophyta > Magnoliopsida > Caryophyllales > Droseraceae > Drosera > Drosera capensis. The sequence continues at coordinate 44,620 of LIEC01006041.1, forward strand.
TATTGGTGTGAATCCCATTGTTGTTCGAGATGCTAATGTAGTGCCTCCTATGTTGGGACCTGTGGCGGCCGAGCATGTTGGTGGTTCGCGTGATCATACACCTGCCGCGGATGATTCGGATACATATGGTTTTGAAGCTTCACAGCGGTTTATGTTGCCGGAGCAAATTGACGAGTTCGAAAGGAGTTCTGTTAACATGAAGGGAAGTGAAAAAGAGGAGGAGGAAGCTCCTGTTTATGAGAGGACTATTTTCTTAACATTCTCGAAGGGTTATCCAATTTCTCACCATGAAGTTCATGATTTCTTCAACAGGTAAGAAGAATCGATTGAATAAGACTTCTTATTTTATCTTCGACAGCAACATAACTAATCTAAAATTATCTTTCCTGTTGGGTTATATATGCCTCGCCTTGATGAGATAGTGATTCCCTGATTCTACTGATTCATGACAGGCTATTTGGAGATGTGATTGAAGCAATACAAATGCAAGAAGTCGGGGAAGGCGAGCAAGCCTTATATGCAAAGCTTGTGGTACGCAATGCTTCTATGATACAAGTGATGCTCGACGGACAGAGCAAGGTCAAGTTCTCTATCAACGGGAAGCACGCTTGGGCTCGGAAATATGTTCGGAAAAGCACGCCCTCGCCTCCCAGATCACCTCCATGCAACTTAAGTCGCACTCCAATGAGAAGTTAACCACGACAACTCCTTAGTAATGGAATTATGTACGGTTTTATGTAAATTGTTACTGCAGTAATTCAATCTTTATTGAGAAAGCGTCATGGTTTGCTGCTCGTTTCTCATATACAATCTCTCACTTAAAACATTGACAGTCTATTGTTGTAACGTTTTTAATCTATACATACATCACGCTATTGTTTCTACGACAGAACGACAGAGCATAGAGCTAATTGCTAAGGCAGCTGCAAGTGATGAAATGGCAAAAAATCACACGCCGATGTTGCAAGCAACCCTGATGAGAACCCAATCAATCTTAAACAAGTCATGCCTTCAGCCACATAAGCGAGGTAGCTGCGGAGGTTCGGAACTAACAAGATTCGCCCACAAGTTTGCAACACTGAGGAAGTACAGCCTCTCGTTCCACAGCACGACCTCTAAGCCTGGTATTAGGAGGAGGAGGAGATACATTAGAAATATAGAAAAATTATGCCAGCAATCAAGCTCCTCAGCTCAAGAACAAGATAACATAAAACGTCATGAGTTAATTATCAAAAGATAACCCATGCACTTGGCTTGTAGCTTAGGAATCGATTCGAGTGTTCACTCACCATTTGGACTTTGGCGGAAGCAAAAGCTTTTGCTACCCTGTCCTTTATCGACAGGTTTACAGTTCGGTGGATGTATCCAGGTTTTAGCCATATCTGCATCCGAAGGATAGCTACGACGGTTCCTCATGTTCAGAAAGGAGACGCTAATCATATCATCATCAACACCTTTTCCTAAACTACACCAGTGTCACCTGAGATCCTTATGGGACAAAGAGTTTGAAATAAAGACTAACCTGACAGTATTTCAAGAGGCAGCAGGGTCATCTGGCAAAAAGATGCCGGAGCGGTGAAATCCAGGTCAAGCATGGAAAGCACGCCCATATCCCGAATATGCTTGATGGATTCTAGCAAACCCTTGATAAGTATACAATTTTTTGTCTCAACCACTTCTGACAAATTTTCTAGGCGTTCTTCCAAGCCCGAGTCAGACCACAGTGTGGTGCACTCATCTAGAAGGGGAATGAGGCCTAGCACATTTGCCGAATTAAGCAGTATCCAGGGCTTGTAAAGTTCGGCAGATGATCGAAGAAGTTGAACAACTCTGTAGATTTCACCAAGGGCTTGAATATGCCTCTGGCCTGCACAAAACGAGGCCATAAACAATAAGGTGTTGCCACAATACAAAGACAGGATTCTATACAGATTTTCCTTATCGGGAACCGGACGTTTTGATATAACATCACATTATGCTATACCTCGAGTGTCGGACATTAATTGACCATGGACATTGTAATCGAAAGCTTGTTTCCATATCAAGGAGCCATTCGTCAACTCTTCGGCACAAACAGCAACAATCCTAGCCCAGGTCGAAAGGTATGCTGATTGCTTCTCCTCGGATGCCAAAGTAAGAACCTTCAGGACCATCTGGACATGCTGTAAAAGGTAAACGGCAGACTTTTGGTTCTTCTGTGCCTGAACAGAATACAGTGCACAACAATATGAGCGATTATCAGTAGAGATACTGATGCGCATGACATAGTGAAATGGATGCTACAATAGTATGGAGACCGGGAGAGTGGGTATTGTCATGATGAAAAATCGGCAATGACCAAAAAATAAAAATAAAAAAATTCCCCTTGGTCGTAAAAAGTATAGAAGAAAAAACATTGATGGTGCTCTTGAGCTCGTCCGTCACGTCCGTGGTAGAACTCCTATAAGTCCATCTATAACAGATCAAGCACAGGCTCCCATCGCCATAGCATGGAGCACAGTCGCTCTCATCACCACAGCATGTGCCAAGTACTTTAAGACTTGAGAGCTCACAATACACTGAGCATTTCACAGTTCAAGTAGATTGTAGGCATGTGACATGAAGACAGAACCCAAATGAGCAAGGCAACCTAAATCACGTACCAATTGCAGTTTTTCAGATAATAGATACTCTGCCTCAAGCACTTGAAACTCTGGTGCACGAAGAAGCTCAAGAATCTCATGGAGGCGACTTTCTCTAGGTAACTCCTCACCTGGCTGAACTTCGTGGGAAAGCACACCATCTTTCAACACCTTATTTGCTTCCTACAAAAGCAAAGCAGTAATTCTATGGCTCAGTACTCAATAATTGATATAGATCTCTGTTGCAAGAGTGGAAAAGCTATAGGTTACAAGTCTATCCTGTTGAAGCAAATGACAAGTGCATACAGTACAATTCAGTTCCTTAAGTCAGATGAAAATTTATGAAAGTCAATTTCAGTGACAAACCTGGACTCCGTCGATATCTCCAGCATTTCCATCATTGCTATTACCAGCATCAATATTCCAAGCTTTCCATCATAGAATGATGGAAAACAATTATCCATGTCAACCATTGATCTACAAGTTTATGCAGGATGACTTTAAAGATAAGCATACTGACCTTTAGATCATCAAGCTGGTGAGACAAGCAAACCCAATTCGTCTCTAAGTTTCTCATATAGGTCTACACACGCTAGAATGCTGGATGGCTTGGTAGACAATTGCTGAGCCACACCTTGCTCAGGATTTGAAGGCTGTTGTGTAACCGCAGCTTCTGAGGATGCAAATTTAAATTCCCAGGAATCGTCATCAAGGAAACCATCACCATTTTCCATACTTGTGGCCAACATTTGGGAGGTCTGCGCCACAGTCTCATCAGGTACTGTACCAGGAATGGCTGAAGAAGTATGCGTCACCTGACCATTAGGTAGCACTTCACTGTATAAGGTTGATACGAGATCATGTATCGATATGCCAGAGCCTTGACTACTGATGCCAAATTTAGGATTGGATGGGAGCTTCTGAATCAAGATGTCTTGGTGATGATCAACGTAATCCACTATTCCGTCACTGAAAAGGGACAGAGGCAAGGCTCCATTGCCATTTTCTACTTTTGAAGGAAAATCCTGAAAAAGAATAGAATGGTAGTCAGATCGGACTAAAGGAACTTGACACACACACAAAAAAATTCCACTCATCTCTAGGAAGATGCCTTCTAATTATAATGTACGCACCAGCTAACTGCTGACCACAACAAGCAACTATATGCAAAAGGTAAAGTGCAAGGGATAATCTAATGGTACTAGGCGCTAAAGAATCTTAACATTTCTACAACAGAGTGTATAGCTTCTCGAATTCAACCGTCCTTACGGTAAAGAAATCATTGAAGCCGTTTATCAGAAGAATGAAGCATGTCTGACAAATCAAGGGATACAAACCTGAACCTTCCAGTTAAGCAAATTTTGATCAGAAGTATCTTTAGGAGCAGCCGTCTGTTCTTCCTGAAATCAAGGATTGATCATAAATTAGGATGTTGAAATCAGACTTGGCGCTTAAAGTATCTTTACGAACATCATCGCCTGATCACCATAGAAGATAGAGCTTAAATGAGATTGCTAAAGAAAATACAATTATAAACTAATGAGAAAGAAACTGACCTTGCCATTAGACAGATGCGATTCAGTGCTCTTCGTATGAGAAGTATTTGGTGACTCCTGCTGCGAGAAAATCAATATTAATTACCGAGCACTAATGTATTCAAGGATTTTGTTGCTTTCGCTGCATTAACAGATCGACACATACCTGATGTGTTGTTCCTACTTCTGAATTTGCCACAATAAAGTCCCCATGTTCATCAAAGTTATCATTATCATCCACTGAATTGGAACTTATCCCATTCTCTTTCCCTATATCCTTTGCTCCTGAAACAGGAAGTGCCGTGGAACCATTATGAGCAATGGCTGTCCACTCAAAATTCCATCCATGATTACTCACGCTAGATTTGTCAAAACCAGCGCCAGATGCACTAAACCAGTCGTCAAAACCATTGGAAGAGTGGCTGAACTCAGAATTGTTCTCAACCACCAAGAAAGTGCCCTGACCTTTCAATCAACATAAACATTTGATGATATCAGAACGATAAAAACTCAGTCTCCTCCGACAACTGCACTTACCATACATAAATGATAAATCAAATGCAATTCTAGTTTAAAAAAATCAAAATCACATAACGAGGAAGCGACACGAGTCACAGAACCCTCAATCAAAGCTGTACTGTAGTTGTTACTTATGTATCGCGAAAGCACATTACTATGACACATCTAATTAGACGAAGCAAAGCTAAATTACATACCAATGCAGACTCAAGGATCCGTGTTCGAATTAACACAGGATACATAATAGAAAACTTGATCCAATGCTTAGAACAGCGTAGAACACTACCTGACCTGCTTTACGCCACTAGTCATCACCTCAGGTAATACAGCGCCAGTTCCAGCCTGAGATCAACCAAAAGCACGGCAACAAATAATGATCAATCAAGCATTTGCCAAATACAAAATTCAATACATAAGACACCAATGAATTCACTCACACCGCGACCACTAACATCAAATGCACCCTTGAATTCCCACCCATCATCATCATCATCATCATCACCTCTATCATCATCAATTACCTCGCCTCGCTCACCCAAACCCCGATCCATCTTCAAATCCAAACCCGATCCATCAAAACCAAAACCAAAACCAAAACCCAACCCAACTCCACCATCCATCTCCCGATCCGAATCATGCAATCCTCCATCCCCAATCCCAACACCCAAATCAACCGTTTTTCTCAAACCCTCAATCACCAATGATCCACCCACATGATCAAACCCTTTCTCGTCCTCTTCTTTCTCCATTTTCCCAAATATCGACAAGGGCAAAGGACCCTTTTGCCTATGATTCTCCGAGATACCCAATGGGTTGGCTTGTTTCGATGCTGGGATGCTGTGAAACCCATTGGATTGAGGTGGGGCGACGAACTCACCCCATTCATCATCGTCGCCGGAGATGGCTGGTGTTGATTTCATGGTCCATAAATGATTGAAATCGGCTTGATCCGCCATGGATTTTGGTGCTGCGAGCTCTGTTCTGTTTTTTTATTCTGATTCAGCCCACCTATGTTTTACCTCTTTCTTTGCGTGGTTTGTGACAATTATGTGGAGACTTCGATGATGATGGACCAGCCTGCAGCTATAATCGATTTTGTACCATCATTTCTTAAATTCAGGTTTAATGATAAATTATTTTTTAGAAATTTATTATCAAAAAATAAACTTTTTATATAAAAATATTAATAAAATCTATTCCTCACATTCCACATTTAACGTGATATAATCAATTAGTGGATACGTTTTTTTCTTGATGATCTAACAAATGTGATTTTTGCACTGATTTATCCGTTGGATCTTGCTGACTCACAGTAACATAACATGCATGAAAAATGTAATATTTGCAATAAATTTATCCGCTGGATCTTGCTCACTCACAGTAACATGCATGATGAGCTTAAGAGGGCAGAATATGTGAAAATATCAGATTCTTGGGCAATCTATTAACTATGTCAATTGACATGAAATTCTGTAACAACATTAAATTATTGGAGTATTATTAATGGTATATAGTACATCCAGGAGATACTGTGCTTAAGTTAAAAATACAGATTGATATGAGAGGATTGGATCGAGCAGTTCACCGCCAGCTTAAGGGCACAATCGCTTTACCCCAACCAACGTCAACTGATTATACAACACTTGGATTGCCTGTGGCTTCGACTTGATCCCAGACAGTACATTTTATACCTGCAAAGCGATATCTAGTTTAATCGGCAGACAAAAACAGATGGACAAAGATCCGGAATGTAAATAAACCACCTCTCAATACATGAATGAGGGTACCGTGTATCCGTTCCGAGTTCAAAAACCTGGAATATCAGTGCACAACCGTAAGAATAGAAGGTAATTCAATCTTTCTCCATAGATTCGGACGTTATCAAGCTATTCGAAATGGCATCTGACTTTGTTGCTCTGATGAGCACAAACGACTTAGATTTCATCTCTATAATACAACCTGTGTCCTGCTCAAATCTGATCATGTCTCAACGGTAGATTGATGAGGCAAGAATAAAAAAAGCTTTGCTCATTATCACTTATCAGAACGATAATACAACCAGATAAGAAAACTGAACTTACGATTGATTACAAGGGATCAACCCTAATCAGGAAGAACCCTTGAAACATATCTCGAGGCCAGGTCCGCCAATTGTGGCAATCATACATTGGAATCCACATGACTCGAGATCCGCTATTACTTTATCAACCACTGTAGCGGATAAGACTGAAAACAGGGTGAAGGAAAACATCGGAAAATATCATGGAACACAAATGAGTTCCTTATCAGTTACACAAGTTGGGCGGATAACTATACCCAAGACATTGAACATTATGTTTTGAAATTTCATTTTAATGATTATTTATGCTCCAAATGTCACCAAAGTTTGTATTTTTTTTTTATAACAAAAACAAGTATAGAAGTAATCAAGGATACGTGTTGGCAATAGCGTCAAGACACAGCCTCCGCCACCAGCTCCAGTCAGCTTCGAAGATAACTTGTATTTCAGAGTTGTTCGAAGAACTGTTTCAATCGAAGCATGACTGACACCCATACATTGCAGCAATCCTTGATTCATTTCCATCAGTTCTTCAAGTTTTCCTTCCCTTTCAGTGATCGTGACATCGTCGGTTGCTGGAGATTGAATAATAGTCGACATTTCCTTGCTAATAGAGTCGACAGCACTGAACACAGCTTCCATCGCATCCTGATGCCGGATTGCCCTTTCCGACACACCGGCTACCAAAGCTTTTGTGTTTCTTCCTACCCTTGTATTAGTCACCAGCATTTTAAGTGGCATATTGGATTTCAAACGTGTCAGAACGCCTGACCTGAACTTAATCATATTGCCTGAGACATAAACTACCACGGGTAAGATTCCCGAAACACTGAGCAAACACATCAAGCACCACAAGAAACAAGTCATTTGCCTTTTCTTTTCTTGTATGGGATGAATTACAAGAAAAGATGAATGAAACCAGTAATGTACATTTGAGTCACATACCATACGTGCTTACAGTGTTGTCGATGCCAGATGGCTTTCCGTGAATTATCTTCTCGCCTTGAAAAGCCCATTTGTTCACCAGTTCAAGGTCACTTTCCCCATATGATAACCAACCTTCTTGACTGCTGTCAAGGCTTATGCATCCTGACAATGCAACCATGGCACCTGAGAGCGAAACACAAAATGCAGCGGATGAACCCAAGCCAGAACCAAGAGGGAGCTCGGATGTGACAATAACTGTTGCAGCCTTGTACCTGATCATTAAGCATGATTATCAGAAGCAGTACAAAATTTGATTGAAAGAAGAGAATAACACATAGACTCTTGTGCTTCAGGAAACAAAAATAAGAAGGAAAACCTACAAACTAACACGGGAAAAGTCAATTAAAAGGTATTAGAGCGCGATAATGTGAACTTAATATGCTAATTCTTCATACATGGTCACAGGGAAAAAGGGGGGAGGGGGTTTACAATACGATATCAGGACATACCCTATGATGGCGGTGTAGAGCCATAGAAAGGCAGAAACACCAGAAGCAAGACCGATCTTTGCCTCTGGAATCTTTTGTTCTTCCACTAGAGATGCCACAGATGAGAGCCGCTCGGGCGAACATGATATGGGAGTCAATGGGTTAGGGCTCGTGAAACCTGGAAGAGCTTCCAAAATTCTTCCAATAAGCCATGAAAACTCCAAACCCATATCCTTGATCTGAAGCTTAAGTATATTCTCATCATCTATAAGCACAACAAATGGAATGATCATAAGTTAACTTGACATAAAAAGCACCATAAGATCAATAGATGTGAACATAAAAGAACATGGAGAGAATGCAATTGGAAGGCCATGCTACTATAAACAAAAGGATCGTTACATTATAAATATACATTCTGATTTGCAATCACTCATAGTTATAGACTTCAGAGCAATTATCAAGCTTCAATGCAGATAGCCGCAAATGCAATGCAACAAATAGGTACTACTACATTGGTTCACCAAGCTGTTTCATTATAGATAAGGCAGTTTAGAAGTGATCATCAGTGTGCTTCGTTTCATAGACCAAGAACACAGGGGAGAACGGCATCCTTGCGCGCATTACCAGTAAAGAGCCTAGTAGGCAATGCAGGCGCCTGCTGGTCCAGTTATTGCACCACTAAGGCAGCAACAAATTAGTAAAGGAGCTACATGCGGGGATCCATGGCAAAACGAGTTCACGTCACCACAGATTAGATTACAGGGATATCCGGCCATCCGGGATGATCAAATTGAAGGATGCCGGAGTTTCACAACGGCCTCACACCCATCTATTATAAACATATGATCGTGTCAAAATAACATCCAATTTGGTCAGTCATTGAGTCATATTCCGCCAATCAAACTTGCAATCGCCCGACTCAACAATAAACTAACATAAATCTTCACGAGTCGTATTCGATCGTCTATCGAAACAACAATCAAAAACTAAATGATCCATACGAAAAACAAACTGATTTATAATCACAGTCATTCAATCAACACATGAACACACACAACCATGCCAACGTAACCAAATCGAATATCATCGTCGTCGTAATTAGTTAAACCACAACTAATCAAGCACACCAAAACAGACCATTCTATTTCTCCGATTTTTCCCAAAATGCCCCAATCCAACCACCACAATCACAACATCAACCGAACCAAATCAACGATCTGATGAAAGGGTAAAACCGTAAAAACGATTAAGAGTAGTGTACCAGAGGAGGGGAAGCGGAGAGTGACGTGAGTGTAGAGATCGATGGAGGCGGCGACGGCGGTGCATCCGTGCACCACCGCGTGTTCTCCGGCGAGGATTATCTTCCCCGGCGTCCGAGATCGAACCTCCATTTCTTCTTTTATTTTTTATTCTTTCGATTATGTCACTCGATGATTGTAGATGCGAATACGAATGTGAACGTGAATGTATGATAGTATCTGATTTGATGATTGTAAATATGAATGCCAATACGAATGTGAAGGTAAGAAAGGTCATTCGTTGGTGAGATGGAGTTGATGTGAATGTGATAGGGGTTAGGGTTAGGAGAATGAGATTTAATTCTCGTAGCTGAGAGAATCTATTAATAGTGGGGCCGTGACGATGATGTTTATGTGTATTTATGTTCATTTGATTATATTTATATTTCTTAGTGAAATTATTAGCCGTGACTTCTCCAAGATTCCAAATTTCCAACTAACCCATGTAATGTTTATGTGTATTTATGTTCATTTGATTATATTTATATTTCTCAGTGAAATTATTAGCCCGTGACTTCTCCAAGAATCCAAATTTCCAACTAACCCATGTATCTGTCTTGTCGTGTATGAAATCGAATTAATTCTTCAATCACAGGTGAGTGCAACCATGTTTTAACGCGTATTTAAAAAAGAAACTTTGACGACAATAACGATTCGACTTGACAAGAACTATCCTACTTCCACACAAATTCGCCAGAGTAACGATCACTGTTGCTCGAGGCTACGATCTTGTGATACAAGTCTTTCTCCGGCATTCTGAAAAAACCGCTCTATAACATAGTAATGATTAACGTGTGCCGCAAAATAGAAACATACATTTTAATTATTAACCATGCATCTATATATGCGAGATTACATAGTCAAGTCCCGATGACACAGCTCTTTTTTTAGAAGAATGTAGCAGTAGATGTACATATAGCTCTGTAACGGTAAATGGGAAACACCACTGGTTTGCCTCGTGCTAGATTGCACTTCATGTTCACCTCTTCAAACTTCAGAGTTCCCCTCGTGGCAAAAACACCTTTCAGGTAACATGGGATCAGCTGCTCCCTAAATCCTCCTTCGTCGATAAAAGTTCCTCCAAAGTACCGTAAAGAGCCTCAACAATGTCGAGCAAGAATTTATCTGAGCCGTGTTTGGCTAACAAAGATACCGCGACAGGAAGATTTTCATGCAGCCCCAGCGGTATGCTTACCTGCATCAAGTCCAAATAAGAAGAACAACAGAATACCGTTAACCGATATACTCGAATCAAGTGACTCGATGAGTTGGAATCCTTGAATATCATTGGCAAGAAATAGACAACGACGATAATGCCTAGATTATCCGATGAGCAACAAAAGAAGCCATGTCACCTGGCAGAATCCTGATACTCCGGCAACTGCCAGTAAGCTAAAAGCTCTCGCCCGATAAGTTTCCGATGTTGTTACCTCCATCTGAAGTTTCGGTGGAGGCCCAGGAACTGGTGGCAATGCAAGAATACCATAATCCTGCAGTATGACACAAGTACAAGCATCAACCAAAAGCACGGTCTATCCACTTAGCAGTCTCCGCAAAGGCATCCGGAAATTATCACTCAAGACAGCAAATAAGAAATCAAAATACACGGGTTTCAACATTACCCCTAGAAGAGATTCTAAAGCCGAGCGTAACTCTTTCATCACACATCGACTCAGCTCGAGAGTTTCATTGTATGGTGCTTCATGATAAGGTGTTTCAAGGGCTTCCTGGACGCGTTCTGATATCCCAGGTCCTAGCTTTGGATTCACAGCCTTGACCCATTCACCGTGGTTATTGTTGAATTCATACCTACACTTCAAATGAGTACGGATCATGAAACCAATCCACCATCAAAATTACCGTTAACATCACGGGTTTTATATATCCTTCTAATTGCTTCGATCAAGAAATGAAAGAAAAAAATTCTCGATGCACCTTTGTAGTGTCCGCAATGCAGATGAAAGAGCTGCCAAAGACGGTATACCATATTCTGCACTAGAGTTCCCTTCAGTAATGAAATGAGCTAGACTCGGAACATTTTCCTTCACATAATGCCCCAAGTTTATGCTCTTAATTACATGACCTACACAGATAGATATCCTGTTAGAAATCATATAGCTCATGGCAAGAATCTTCCCAAAACGCATACAATCAAATATCCAGTACTGATCATACTACATTGACACCTCATGCTGACAAGCAACTGGATACAAAAATTGGTAACATACCACCATAAATCTTCTCCAATGACTCCACAAGTGGCTGCTTAATACAGTCAATTGGAATGTTCAGGAGCTGGAAGCAATCTTCTGCAATAATCACTTGACTAGGATTAATCATATCAACGTCTTCTACTGGGAGTAGTAGTACACGCCCAACTTGATTCAAGATCTTCGGATCCCTAGCGAACCAACCTACAGATGTTTGTATCAGAAAAGAGTGTGGACATTCACTGTCAGGCGGAGCAATAAACTTCAGTTTATACTGAATGTAGATGTATACTTAGCGATACATCTTCTATAAAACAGGTCTAAGGTATTGTAAAGAACTTTACCGACTGTATCAAAACTCTGTGCCATAGGAACAACTCCATCAACGGAAATCACGCCGTGTGAAGGTCGAAATCCAAAGATGCCACAGAATGATGCTGGCACTCGTACACTTCCTCCGGTGTCAGTACCTGCAATGGTCAAGACCATTAGCCTCAAGAAACCAACAGGTGCCGGAGAATCGAAGTGGAAAAGAACATGCCTAGAGAGAAATCCACCAATTTCCATCCAACAGCAACAGCAGAGCCACTAGAAGATCCACCAGGTATCCGATCTGGTGCGCGTGGATTTGTGGGTGTACCATAATGTATGTTCTCTCCATTTATACTGCAAAAGAAGTAGAAAATTAGGTAAATGAATAATTTTAGAGGCCATTCGAGATATGATCTTGATACTTCAAAACTACGATGTACTCTAATAGACTGCAACTAACACAAAACCAGAATGACTACGATTACCAACTAAACAATATTTCAATATCTCATCCATTTTCACCATATGATCAGTACAAATGACTAGATTATGCATACTACAAGTAGATAACCAAATTCAACCTGTAAGCCATCTCATCCATCACCGTTCTCCCAACACAAACTCCACCTGCCTTCAAAATATCCAAAACCGCAGGAGCCGTCGATTTCGCTGCACCATGAGTCCTCCGCCAATCCGGATTCCCAAACCCCGTCACCCTTCCCTCCATATCAAATCTGCAAATTTTATAACAAACCCATTTCAAAGATCATCGCAAACATCGCGACTAATGCATTATCGACAGTATTCGATAGCGAAGAGATCGAATCGCTTATCACTCACATGTCTTTGACAGCAAAGGTGAGGCCATGTAAGGGGAGCTGATCATGAGGAACACTAGGAGACTCCTCCAAGATGAATCTGTCCATGAAAGCTCCATGATCTGATGATGATGATGCTGGCAGCTGCTCCTCTTGCTCTGATCTATCCATGGATGGGGTGTTTCTCTTGTGGTTTGTATGTGATGAGGGGTGAGTGCGTGAAGGGAGTGGATGATGAAGAGGAGAAGTGGGTTGTGTCAAGTGTTGCTATTTGTTGATTCATTCGAGTCCTATCATTGAACGTTTTGTTGGGGATAGGGATAGGGATAGGGATAGTGAAGTTACGTGACACAGTGTCCTAGTGTAGAGTGAGATTAGGTCCTTGGTAAAAAGAGCAAACAAAGTTACGTAAGGTCATACTAGTGCGGATGGCACCGAGAAAACGGATAATGAAAGGGTTAAGTCAGTTTGATATCAATTTTATTTTTTATTTTTTCTATTTTTGGTTATTAATGATAGAAATATTTATTTTTTATTTTTTTTCCAAAAACAGATGAAATGAAAATAAAAATTAAAAAATCAAAAAAATAATTTTCAATTTTTATTTAGTGTTTCACAAGGATACAATATTTATTATTTCTGATTTTGATTTTCATAATTTTGAAGAGCAATACCGAACCGTCTCTTAACTATCTCTTTTATCGAGGAGTTTAAATTTTGGAGTTTCTTGTTAATTTGATTTTGGAGTTTAAATATCCATACATTTGATGGAATTATATAGATATATGTTTATTTTTTTAATAGATTTATAAAAGCTTTTTAAATATTCCATCCATTCTGATTTGACGGTAACACTTTTTTGTTAATCCTAACATAAATATGACATTTTAATATTTATTTATTTAATAATCAATTTATATTAATATTATAATCAAATTATATCATCATCTTTTTTCTTCTCATATTTAATTTTCTTTCATAAACTCCACTTACGAAAAACTCAACAACAATACCTCCACACCCCAACGGCTACCTTTCTTCTTCATCAATCTCCCAATCCACACATCTTCACACCATCAACAGACCACTCTCACCAATGCTGTTCTCTCCGGCAACCGCCGCCGCCACCACCGCCATATCCCGCCCATTGCCGCTTCTCTTCACCCATCATCAACTCTGGAAACCGATCCCAACCCGTATCATCCTCTGCTCCAAACAACCCAAAAGGCGATCCCGGTCCCAACGATCCCACCACAAAGTCATCAAATCCATCGCCGTCATCGCCTCGAATCTCAAGATCATCCCCGAACCCTTCGATCTGATTATCAAGGAGTTCGCCGGCAGTGGATCCGGAGGAGGATTTTTCGGGTCATGGTTCGGAGGAGGAGGCGAGTCGGGTCGGAGCAAAAGGGGATTAGGGTTTTGGATTTGATAATCGCAGCTTCGATTTCGGCCATCTGGGTAGGGCTAAAAAGCGGAGAATTGAAATAGGGGTCGGATTTGTGGGGACTGTGATATGGGGTTTGATTGGGGGGAGGTGGAGGAGTGGGGTGGTGAATTGGGGATTAGGGTTTTGTTGTGGGGTGAGTGTGGGGTTGAAAAGAGGCGAATTGGTTATGTGGGTTGATGAGATTAGGGTGAAATCTTGTTTTCCGATTGGTGGATTGAAGAAGGGAGATGGATTGGTGAGGTTGGTTGAGGAAACTAGGGTTCGGTGTTCTACCCCGATTCGTGGGTTTGTGAAGAAGATTGCGAGGAAGATGTAGGGATTTTTGCGTTGTTTTTGTTCGATTTTGTTTTCATTTGATTTGATTGTGTTGGAATAATATTCATTGTTCGTTTTGGTTCGTGATTTTGATGTGAAAGATGAGGAATATCTTTTTCAATATTGATGATCGAGAATTTCAGTTGGCAAGTGTTTTCTCTTCCTGTTAGAAACTATGTTGAATGCGTATCTAGACTGAACAGAGGAAGGAAAGGAACGGTTTTTTTTTTTTAAGACAGCACTATTTTATAGATTACTTTTCATATTCATAGATCTTAACCGTGGGAATAATATTATCGCTCATGTCACATAGTATATATCATGATATATTATCAAATTAAATAAAAAATTAAAAATATATTTTTTTCAATTTATTCAAATTGTAATATTTCTTTTCGATATTTCATTCAAATTATAATATTTTTATATTTAATGATTTTTTCACATAAAATATTAAAATATTCTTATTTTATATCACATCAATTCATCCATATTTTTTTTTCTTTCCCCATTCTTTTGTGTCATATTAATAAAAACAAAATTATTATTCTTTATTAATTTAATATATATAAGTTTATGAAATCGAATTAAATAATATAATTTGAATGAAAGGATGAAAGTAATAACAAACAGGTGCGGCCAACCTTTTTGAATGGGACAACTTCAACAACAATATATGTGAAACAAGTTGGCTCGGCCAACAATAAATGCATTCTTTGCAATTTTCTGGTTTGTTTTTCTTTGAAGGAGGAAATGCAGTATCTTCTTCCTTAGGCTTGAGCTGTAACTTCACACTGGCCGGCTGCTCTTCACGTGTGGATGGATTCCGGGACGATAGGATCCGCCGAAAATCGTAAGAGTTTCTGGACGGAGTAAATCAAAACGTGGGCAACTCAAAAGGATTCATTCACACATACAATCAGGGCCTATAAATAGGCAATACAAGAGCATAGCAAAATGTATCACAAACACAGAACATCTCCGTGAGAAAAATACTAGTTTGAGTTTAGAATATTGAGTGATATTCTCTATGAGTATGTGTTTTAATTCAATAAAAAAAAATTATTGAAAATTATCCTGATGATTATAATCCTCTAACAAAGTCTAAAGATAAAATTTATAATATCTCTTTAATGAATATTTTGGTATCGCAATGGTCCCATGATTTTTATTATTTTTGTTTTTCACGTCAAAAATTTAGTATAAACTCTATTTATTTTAAATCATTCATAACAAAGCTGAGAGTACACAATCCACGTTGACAAAAAGAGCTCACAAAGAGGAGTTCATTAGATGTGGTATAAGATTGCGGATTGTTCAATTAATTGATTTTGATTTGAAACCATACAGATTTAATATGATGTCAAAGTTTTTTCGGTCGGAAAGCCACGCAAACATTGTTACATGTTATCAAATGATGTTCACATTTCAATCCCAAAGAGGTAACTCGTATTGTATAAATTTAAATCCTATTTTATTAATTATGAACTGATTTTGAATTGAAGTTTCAAAAATCAAAAAAAATATACTAAATATAATATTTGGTCAAATAATATTTGATCCTCTAACCACAATAATAACAGGCCAACATTTTCCAATATTTATTCTTCCAACAGCAGAAGTTAAAGGTCTATATCATACCTTATAAGGCCTCAAATTTTCATAACATATTAATATATAATAATATAAATGACGTCAGTGTCTTCGAATCCAAACATCCCAGCCAAACAAAATTTATTTAATCGATTTAGGTACAGAAATAAATAAAATCCACTTAGACATAACCAATTATATTATCAAATACAGCGAAAAATTCTTATTTATTATATATTTTATTTAATTCATAAACCATAAATAGAGTAGATGCATATTAGTATCATAACTTAAATCACACTTGTCCCTCGTCTCTAACTTCTAAAAACACAAAGAAGAGAAAAACACAGTAAAAACAATAACCGTGAACCATATGAGCTAAATAACGAGTCGGTTCCCTTACCATTGGTTACACGAGAGATGAAGAAAAAAAAAAGAGAGAAATGACCACTTATATCCTTTGTTTAAGCACTCTGAAACTTATCATACCAATTCGACATTCACAATTATCATTTCAAAACACTGAAAAAACAGACAATGGATATCATCGCTGTTATAATTGTGTCCTTGATGATACTTATTCAATTTCAACTTATCAAGTTTTATTCAGCTTTACTAATAGCGACATCCGCGAAGGGGATCAGCCAAATCGGAACCCAGGATCTCCTGTAGTGAGATACGCTCATACCAAAACGATCTAATAAGGTAGATGAAAGAATCTCACATACGACAGACACAATGCTCTTTGTGTTTTAGACAACGGAATTAGCTCACAAATTATGGATTTACACTCATTTCACTCATTTATCCTCTTTATACCAACAATCAAAACATAACACAAACACACGCATCACATTATCACGACACACAACAGTTGCAGTCAGTATTTTACATCATCCATATTTAGTGACTATATCAATAGATTTCAATACATATTATTATACTCACGGTATAATAATACGTATCGTAACATATAATAAATATAAACATTACCTTCTTATTGAAACTTCCCCACATATACGCCTTGTCATTTATGTCTCAATGAGCGACGTCTCCAGGTCCTATAACATGATATGATTCATATATTAATATATTTTATTATGAATGTTTATTAGGACCTCGTAAAAAACTATCACATTAATATTATGATGTGATGTTGAGTTTTATTAAAGCCTTTGATATTTATTTTGATTATCCATTATGATGATTTTATATATTGAATATCATTAGAGGTATTTTTGAATATTTGGAGTTCTTTTCGAAAACGATCATTCTTGATGCAGAAAGTTCTAAAACGACATCCTGACCTCTGGACGGACATCTCGACCTATGGAGCTGGCGTCCCGGTCTCTAGAACTAGCTTTTCGGCCTCTAAAATGAGCTTCCTCGCTTTTGGAACAAATGTCCTAGATTCTGTCCAACTTGACGTTTTGACGTATTTAAATCTATAACTTTTTGTATACAACTCCAAAATTATACCATAAAATTCTACATATGCTAGATTTTATAATCTTTTCAGTGAATTAAACTTTCTATCAAACCTTATCAATAATAACAGTTAATTAATTTAAATTTATATTTTTTTGCTAGTTGAGACAGTTTGACCTTATTTCACTAATTTATTCATAACATTCTACGTATAACTCCAAATAATTATTTGTAAATTATTCTAAAAACTACACTTTCATTTCTTTACAGTGATATAAGATTTGTCTTATATATTTTACTATATAATTTTATATCAAGACACAGAGTTATCTTTGTAACTAGTTTTTTATAGATTGATATATACATACGTTTTGATTTATATCTTAAGATTACCAATTTGAATCATAATTTATTAACTTCATTAGAAAGTAGACATGTGAGAATTCATTATATATTAATATCAAAATTTATCAAAAGCTGTATAATTTTTCATAAAGTTTTTAATCAAAATGATCATTTTCTCTTATAAATGGTGAAAGATCTTTGTTGTACTCGTCTTACTACCTAGCTTTTTCTCTTCTCCTTAAACTTCTCTTCTCTTCTCTTTTCTTAAAAATGGTAAATGATCTTCGTTGTACTTGCCTTACTACCTAGCTTTTTCTCTTCTCCTTAAACCTCTCCTTCTTCTCTTCTTTTGTTTAACTCTAATCTTAAATGATAAGAAGTGTTTTTTTGTGTATTTATAAGGAATTTACAAAGAGAAGATAGCTTGAATTTATAGAAAACTAAATCAATTAAAATAGTTTAAGTGGATAATTAATTGATATTTAGTTTAATTTAGGTGGAGTAGACATTGACATAAAGGAAAATAAGTGCCTAATTTAGGTTGAAGTCATTTTTATATAAATACGATATTTTCATATAAATATGATATTTTCTTTTTAATATCGTATTTTCTCGTTTTTGTATATTAGGGTTACATTTCATCCATATTTTTTATTATTTCCTTATTATATAGTCAAATAAATCTTTTAATCTCATAAAATAAATTAAAACGTATAATAATTTATTATTCGTATTAATTATTGTGAAACTAAATTTTACGAAAATTTTCGGATACTTATATTGGTCTAGTCACAAAAATTGCACTCTTATGCGCTTTGGAACATATGAACAATGTGAGCATAAGTTCTTCATTACCCAAAATAGCATAAGCACTTAGAATAAGGAAAGAAATAACATTTGTTGAGAAGTGAAAAATCGTGCGTATACAACTCATTGTGTATATTGATCAATTTACTTGGTTCTTTTTGGGTTTTGTCTATGCTTCTATGATGTTATAGAACACTTCTGAATTTTGACCTTCGTAATATGTGAAAACATAGTTATTAAAATTGGATGGATCCGATCGATTCAATTGGTTGAACCGTGATCCGAAGACTCAACCGGATCAGTCCAAACAAAAAACCAAATAATCAATCGATTTAAGTTGATCCGATGAAAGCCAGTCAAACTCGGACGAAAAATCGGACGATAGAACCGATTGAAAAAAAACCCTAAAAAGATATTCAAAAATCCTAAAAAATATACATATAATTTATATTTTTATTTATATAATATTTATGAATATATATTTTGATAAAAAATAATATATTAATATTAATAAAAAAAATATCAAAATGATCAAATCCATTATTCATGAGTGAACCATCCGGAGCCTGGCCGGGTCCATGTCCGATCTGGTTCTGGTAACCATGTGTACAAGACAAACTCACGCAAACCTGCGCAGCTAACCTCGCCTCCGTTGAAACTCTCCGCCGCCGTCGGATCCTGCCCTCACGCAGCCCGCAGGCCCGCAGCCGCCGTCCTTTATTAAACAACCAAATTGTTTGGTTTTAGGTAAAGACGCCCTTTTTTGGGTTGTGAATTCATGGATTTGATTTTGGAGATCAGGAAATCAGCTGTGAGTGTCAGTTGTTTGATGAATTGCCCATGTTTTTGCAATTGTGTAATTGAGAGTCGATTGACATGAAAGGCTATTAGTAGATGAAGAAAACATGGTATTAGAGATTCAAGATGAGGAGTTTTAATGTTGTTACAATTATCTAAAACATCGTTTTAGGATTACTCGTGATCAGTTGATTCAATGATTCGTATCTTCTTTTCTTAGGTCTATCTTGAATCAGGGCGATCGAGAATTCGTTGTTTTGGTTTTGATGGACTTCTCTGTTTTGGAGCTGATGATGATTCTGACCTGTATGCTTTGCTACATATGAATCTACTTGGTGGTTGTCTGGCTTGTTTAGTGCATGAATAGAATGAATTTCGATGCCTGCTGCTAGAATTTGTTGAATCAATGCAAAAAATCCTGATAAGCAAATCTATCATCTGTGACACCCTTTTCGCTTTGTCACTTACCCTTTTGTTTTTGGTCCGAATTTTTTTACCTGCATTGTTAATGAATTTCGATGCCTGCTGCTAGAATTTGTTGAATCAATGCAAAAAATTCTGATCAGCTGGTCTATCATCTGTAGCACCCTTTTCGCTTTGTCACTTGCGCTTTTGTTTTTGGTCCGAATTTTTTTACCTGCATTGTTAATGTTGCATTATATTGTCGACTCGGTATTAATTTACTATTTCGTGTGCTGATAGTGTTGAGCCCAGAAGAGACTGTTACTTGGTGAAGCTTCTGGTGCAATGGGAATAGCTGATGGGAATGGAAACCCGAAAAGAATAGTTTTTGTGACTGTTGGAACGACTCTATTTGATGCTCTTGTTAGAGAGGTGGATACACCCGAAGTCAAGAAAGAGCTATACACAAAAGGGTATACTCATCTTCTTATTCAGATTGGCCGTGGATCATACATCCCGTCCCGGGTACTTTAAACTTCATTATTTTCACCGTTGTCGACCTCTAATTGTGTGGAAGTCAATTGTTCTTTGTGTGGTAAATGATCATATGATCTCTTTAAAGGATGTCACAGCAATTTTCTGTATTTTGGGATTCAATGTGGTTAGGTTCCGTAGTATCATTACATCCAAAACAATTGATGGTTTTGATTGCTTTTGCTTTAATGCAGTCCAGTGGCGAGGATGGGTCTCTAGCAGTAGACTACTTCACTTTCTCGTCAAGCATTGCCGACAGCTTGAGATCAGCATCTCTTGTGATAAGTCATGCAGGTGACTTCAAGACTTCTTTATCTATCGTTATGCTTAAAGATTGACAAGGAGTGAAATCTGCTTCTCCTACCTTAATAGTCACGCGGGACTGGTTACCATGAATAATTTGCTAGTTATATTTGCATGCCTGATATATTGCTTGATCTTTCTGGCATCTGGGATATGATATTTTGCATAACAATGAGTTGTGTTGCCATAAAGTCTCTAATTTAGATGTTTTAACTAGTCGTAATGCATCACCTCTCCAACATAAACGAAAATTATATAAAGAATAGTAATTAGTGTTTCTTGATTATGTTTCTGCTTGTGTAAAGTGAAGTGTTTTTGTATGTGGTGCAGGGTCAGGGAGCATATTTGAGACATTGCGGCTGGGTAAGCCGTTGATCGTTGTAGTGAATGAGGATTTGATGGACAACCATCAGGAGGAGCTGGCTGAAGAATTAGCAGACAGGGAGCACTTGTTTTGTGCCCGTCCTCAGACGCTCTACAAGACCATCGAGGATATGAACCCAGACAGCCTCATTCCATATACGCCAGGCGATGCTAAACCAGTTGCCAGGCTCATAAACACATTTCTTGGTTTACCAGAAGAATGATAGAGAAGTAAGAGACTCAGAGTGCATATTTATAATAATCAAATTAGCTTAAGCACTATACATCCTCAATTTTTCTCTACATTATCATTTATACAAATAGTTTAACATTTGTTCAGATTACAGATAGCCTTGCTGTATACCTTGTAAGCTTGTGCCATAACTTTGTACTTGTTCTCTAATTGCCAAATAGTTCTTCATGGATCTGATTTCAAATGAGTATTTTGATTACATAGTACCTTGGCGATGCCAAAATCTATGTATTGGTGATGCAACGGAAGAAGTGAGGCTTCTAAAGCGGTGCACAACATTGGACAAACAAAACTCCAGGGCACGCTTAAAAAGGATAACTCAAGCTTTACAAACAGTGATTTTCAATCGGACGTGGTAGATGGTGCAAAATCACAGCACAACTGAAGAACTATGAATTCAATACAAGTATCAAACCCCGTCTACAAAGGACATCCGTTACGACACCTATTTTTCTCGTGAGCAACAAGCGAAGCGAAAACAGTAGATGTAAGCCGTCTCCTGGCAATTGAACGTTCTATCTGTTGATCGTTTGCCAGATAATCCATCTTCTCTTGCCTTCTTGGAGACCGAGGCAACTTGGCATCACAAGGGACGAAACAGGAAGGTTTACTTTGCTTTCGCGGACAAACCGAAAGTTGAACCTCAATGACCAGTGAAGTACCCTTGAGTCTACAACCCCCATGAAGAAGTCTATATTCTCACCTCATCCTTCAAATAAGCATTGTGTTAGCTGCCACACTTGTCTTTGCCTTTGTTGTACTCCCGAAGTATTAGCAAATCGTCCTTCGTCTACCGTCCATAGATATGAAAACCAGCACCATGCTAATTCCTGCAGACTCTTTCAGGAATATCACCACAGGCAACCATAACCGCAGTCGCCACCTTTTCCATTCGATGCCGCCTAAGCATAGTGAGGATGTGCACTCTTCTGCTTCCACTTTTCTCGTCATCTTACCCGTTACCTTGGTCATTCAACTCCTTGTCATCGTAGCTGTTCTCATTGCCATAGCTGTTCTCATTGTCATTATCCTACGACTGAAACGCAATGAAGGAAATGTATTCAGCATGAAAAACCCCGACATCAATGACGGAATGCTGATTGCAGGGGCAACAATGAACTTAAATGAGAAACCAGGTACGACAACATTTCAGGTATCCCGAGGAGGGAAAAAAGTTCAGGTTTCATGGAGAAAAAACATTTCAGGTTTTATGGAATCATAGGAGGGTGATATTGACATTTCAGGTTGCAGACTGCAGATATTGATTGTTCATAACATCTCTTTTATTCATATACTCCTCTCAGTTAGACACTTCTATCAAATTTGTATACCTGCTTTTGGATAGATACACAGAGTCAGCATCCTTTAGGAGGCAGCTCGCGGAAGATGCTACAAAGGAAGAAAAGAGGAGCACAAGTATTTACCTACCAGGAGCTAGAGATTGCCACGGATGGCTTCAGTGAGACAAATGTGATAGGCAATGATGGCTTTGGTGTAGTGTATAAAGGAGTTCTCAGAGACGGCACAATAGCTGCAATCAAGATGATGCATATGGTGGGAAAGCAAAGGGAGCGAGCCTTCGTGATAGAGGTATTCATTTATCATTCACATTCATATTGCAAACAACCATTACCTCACTTAAACTTAAAATACTGAGTGTCTCAGACTTTTCGCTGTAGGTTAAAGAACCACCTGCCCTCGGAACTAAAAAAAGCATGTTATCAGCTGACAGCTGATCCTTTAATCCATTTAGTCCATAGCTCTTATTCCTATCCTCATCAGAAGTTTGAAATTTTCAATTATGCATAAAAGATCTCATATTGACAGCTACAAAATTACTTTGGCAGGTGGATCTACTGAGCAGGTTACATTCTTCTTACCTGCTAGAGTTGCTTGGCTACTGCGCAGACAAACACCATAGGCTCCTAGTATTTGAGTTCATGCCAAATGGCAGCCTCCAGGAGCATCTTCATTGCCGGAACATCTATCCTCGACCGCTGGATTGGGGAGCACGCCTAAGGATAGCCCTTCATTGCGCCAGGGCGCTGGAATACCTGCATGAACACGCATCCCCATCAATCATCCACCGTAACTTCCAATGCAGCAACATTCTGTTAGACGAGAAATTCAGAGCCAAGGTGTCCGACTTCAGTTTGGCAAAGATAGGATCAGACAAGATGAGTGGTCCAATTTCTACTTGCCTCCAAGGCACGACCGGGTGCCTGGCACCAGAGTGAGTGCTCTCTTACCATCTACCACAAGTATATAATAAGACACTATTATCCTATGAGCTATGAGTTACAATAGTAGTTGTTAAAGCAGATTGGCAACCCTAAAAGAAAAAATTTAAAAAGCCAAGCTAGGCAAATAATAGAATTGTTGCACTAGGTAGTGCAACTGATGCCAAGAAGCTCAATCCAAGTGGAAGGTCAAGGAATCATGTCGAGCGCCTTAGCTGCCTCTAAGTTACGTTATCAGCTGATGGTACCCACTAATGGTTTTCTTTTGGGTACAACCAGGTTTTCCTCAGGAAACCTTTTGATAGCTTGGGAATTGAGAAACCTATGCGAAATTTCTTAATGGATAAATGCAAAATTGTTCGGAAGGATGGATGACAATGGATGATATCCTAAATTTCTTAATGATTATGATCCTAGGTGCAAAAGCATACTGCAAAAATTTCGCATCCACCAACATACATGGGAAACCATTTAGTTGTCGCCCATCGTGCCATTCACATTTATTTGGTAATCTAACATCATAAGGATTTTTTTACCATGCAGGTATGTTTCAACCGGCAGGCTCACAACAAAATCAGACGTCTACAGCTACGGTGTTGTTCTTCTACAGCTCATAACAGGACAGGTACCATTTGATATCAAGCGGCCTCTAGGAGAACATGCACTTGTTTCCTGGGTAAGTGTAATGGACCATTTCTCATCTTATTTTGTAAAATTGGTCATTCCATAATAAGAAATGCATAGCATGAAGCAGTTTCCAATACATTGCAACAGCATAATCAAGCAATGACAGTTTTCTAGCATGTGCTAATTCTCAAGAACTCAACTCAGTAGTGACCAGGAAACACGAAAAACAATGGAAAATTAATCATCTTTAGTTGTACGTGCAGGAATCTCTGTTTTTAATTAGTCAAAGTGAATTCTACTTATTACCAAAAATCTCATTGTTTGAAAAGCCTAAGACTCTTCACAAATCTCTTTTCACAGGCTCTTCCTAGATTAACTGACAAAGAAAAGGTCCTCAAAATGGTTGACCCAGCTCTTAAAGGAGAATATTCAGAGAAAGATATTATTCAGGTCAGTGACTAATGACTATACTGTTACCTTAATACTGCTATAGCACGACCATTTGTAGCAGTTTCTCTATCCCTATTCCCTATCCCTATTATAGGGTATTATAGTGTCATTCCTTTTATATAGGAACTCAGTTAATCCAATGGATTCCTTATATTAATTTTCTAAATCAATTTTTTATATATTTTCATATAATGATTTTGATATTTATTTTCATATTTTAAATTCTAAATTTAATTCTTTAGACACTTTTCATGAAGGACAATCATTTAAATGAATTTTATAATTATTTTTAAAAATATTATCTTTTTTTTTAAAATATCATAATTTTTAAGTGTAAAAGTTCATTGTAAATAATAAAAGTATTAAATAATAGTAAAAAAGATATAGGAAATTATAATTTGGTTCCGCAAAAGTGGGGGAAAGGAAGTGAGGGATATGAATGATATAGGGATGGGGATAGGAATGATATAGGGATAGGGATAGGAATAAGGAATGTATTGGGTTGGTCATTTTCTACAAAAAAACCCTATATCTCCCCATATCTGGGGATAACGAATGAGATAGGGAAGCTACTGCAAGTGCTCTTACTAAATAGCCTTCATCTCTACAGGTAGCAGCTATTGCAGCTGTATGTGTGCAAGCAGATGCAGATTACCGTCCATTAATGACGGATGTTGTGCAGTCTTTAATCCCTATGGTTAAGAACCTGCGCACAGCCTCCTCATCCTCCGCCAGATTCTCAAATCACAATTCCACCCCGAGTCCCTCGTCCTCCTCCAGATACTCAAAAAACCCCATTTCAACTCCTAGCTGCTAGAAGCATCCTGCTGAACAGAAGGACGAGCATTCAAATCAGCACATGATATAGTCTATATAGACCGTACAAGTATTTGAGTGGTAAAGCACCTGAAGGCCATTGCAGCACACGTTACTGGCAGGAAGATATGGATACACAGCATACAATATATGGTTTTCATAAATGTCTGTAGTAAAGCGTTCGTTTCAATTGTCACATTGAGAACTTCTAGCAAAAGCAATAGCTATTATCATTGTGAGTAGTATTACAAGAATTCCAGAATCAATTTATTCTTTTGAGCACTTCTAGCAAACTCAATAGTACCATGCAGCAAAAGGTCATGAAAAACGCTAAAAGCTAACCATCCATAAAAATTTCTTAAACAACGAAAGGCCAACAAATAAAAGGGAATTAACCCAGTCTGAATTCAAGGTACTAACAAAAGAAATATAATAAAGCACGGTATACCGATAGAGATTTAAAGCAAGTACCTTTCTTCCCCAAGTGGGATTAGCCACATCTATTCTGCTTGCCATTGAACTTCATTCAAGATCACAATGCTAGCATTATGAAGATACGAAGGAAATCAAAAAGAAAAGTGGGTAAAAGATATCTTAAAAGTAATGGCGTTGATTTCATAAAAGAAAACTATGTGTAATGTGTCTTTAGCTTACAACTTACAAGCTAAATTCTAAAACTTGCTCCTTCTCCTGCATTGTTTCATATGACTGATTCATACACATCCAGTATCTATATCTCTAGAATGCAGCGTGATGGCTGAAGATGAGACTGAAGCATCGTACCAATTGGCCTAATGCAATGCTACCTCCTCTTCAGTAGCGCCATTTTTGGCAGTGACAGGTAAATCGTTGACTAAGTCAGCCAAAGGCTGAACTGATTCAAAACAATAGACTTTTCGCAAGCCAACAACTTCTTCATTGATCCCCTAATCAGCATAAGAATCTATCGGAGCATCGACTTCTTTGATTCTTTTCTGTAGAGACAGTTTGTTCTTCTTAATCTCTTCATACTTTCTGAAAGCAGCAGATAAAGCTGACTTCACTGTCTTTTCAGGTTCTTTATCATGATTACTTGAATCACCAGCTTCTCTACCCAAAGTAGCTGGTTCGCCCTTTGAAGGACAAGGTACAGCATTATTTTGAGAAGAAGTTTCAGCAACTGAAGGGGCACTGCGGTTAGGTGTTGCGTGTTTGAAGGGTTCATGGAAAGTATCATACAAGCGTTTAACCTGAAAATCAACAAAAACATTATGACCTCATAAGTGCATTACACAGGCATCGAAAACGACGAAAAGTATAGCTAGATGAAAATTGACTCAGTCAAGGGTTAAACTAAAACAGTAAGGTGATAAAGTAGTGATGTGAAAAAGAGCTGGGAGTGATGGATGCTGCAATGAATTTAACAGACCTGAGCTAAATCAGACAAAACTACTGTTAAAATTTATTCTGATGAAATCAAATCTTATTAACAATAATGAGAAATCAGACACAATACCTTTCGCTCTCCTATGCCAGGGCAACGAGCAAGGTCTTCCATAGAAGCATCCATGATATTAGAAAGAGACTGCAACAAGAATAGGTACAGTTACACAACTGTCAAGGAGAAGGATATTAATGAAAAGCAAGCAATACGGTTACATACCCCAAATGTAGATCCAAGAGTGACAACATCAGTTTTATTGACATGCCGAATAGCTGTTAGAGCATGATTTAGCTGTTACCAAAAAGAAAATCTTATTAGTGTAAACATTCAAATGCAACTTTGAAGTATGCTTCCTTGTGTTTCCTAATTTTAAGATAAATTCATCACTTCGAATCTTATTATATAGCAACCAGAAAATGATAATCGTGTACTTGGATCTAAGCAAAGAGGAAAAGCATATTACCCGAGATAAATAGTCTGTATCCATATGACCTTGGATGATGTCCGCAGGTTTGTTCTCATAAACCTTGATCGTCTCAAGGTATCTGCCACACTCTTCCAAGCTGCAATGCAAAATCAAGAGAAAATTGGATCTTACAAGTAACTATCATGATGGCACGATCTTTTACTTGTTTGCAATTGTCCTACATTAAAAAAGAAAAAAAGAAAAAGAAAAGAAAACTTACACAAAAACAAGACCAATGCATTTGTGTATACCCTACTACTTATTAGCCTCATTAAGACTCATAGGACGGAGGAACAAGATGCATTATTGAGAATGCCAAAACAAAAGCAAAACAGTGAGTGTGTGAGTGCAAAAGGTAATTGGATACAATGATGAGGATGAAATAGCTTCACATGCCAAGATATAACATCTTCGTCAAAATTATCCTTCCCAATACCCAACCCCCAACAATCATACATCACCACCATCTTATACTCGTTAAACAAGAACAATGAGTGAGAAATAGTGGAAAGCTATGACAAGACGTTTACCTCCAACAACACAATAGGGTACAATCATGAAGTAGTGATGTTCTTGTGACTTCAAGCAGAGGCTTAACAACATCCTCCTGAAATGAACAAGTACTTTGGACATGTTTCGCAACTCAAATAGCATCTCAAGAAAAATGGATACAAGCAACAAATATCAAAAAAACTAATTAAGACTACCAAGTCAGTCAAGTGTCTCACCACATCTACATGGCATAACACAACACGAAGTCTGTAGTTCTTCTGCAATTCCCTGATGCGATAATAGAGGTAGTCTGGATGAAGTAGGTGGTAGCGTAGGCTGCATAATTATAGAAGACAAGGTTTCACCATGACAAAATCAATATCTTTGTTTATCAGAGTCTTAACACAAGCGGGAAGGCTAAATGAGATGATAACATAATAGATATCCATACCAACACACAACATGCATATACTGATACAATATACACCATAACAACCTATAAGCAGAACTACCAGTCCCGATCCCCCATAGACCTATAGATCACGTATAGAAGGGAAGAAGAAGAAAGCTTGTCCATGAATCTGTGGCACAAGCCCACTTGATACAATACAAGTCAAAGGTCCCCTCCATTTTTTATATCAAACTGAACATTAATAAACATTACATGTTAGCTGCAACCACGATATGATATCTAGGTAATGTGACCTACGTTAAATTTGATTTTCCAGTAACAAAACAAAAAATATGAATATTCAAAATGACTCCACCAGAGAGGGGCAAATTATTCAAATAATGCAATGTAGCAGAACATATGACTCTTTGATATAAGTCTTCACAAGGGTATCAACATCAGCCAGCATCATATCAAACAAGTTGTCCTAGACAACAGCTAGCTTACCAGCCAAGCAAGCAGCTACAACAGAACACCTCACCTTAAATAAAGAGCACAGGAATTCTGCCCAAGCAAGTAATCCGGAATAATATCAGCAAAGTTCCACTTTACATTCCTTATGTGTTTAAGTAATGGATTTCCTTTCTGCAATTAAAAAAAAAACCGACATTTCCCTTCCATCAACGTCCAATCACACCAATGGGTATTCAGATAAGCTACTCAGAGATACTTAGATATATGTAACAAAACATATACAAGATGCACACTCCATGCTTCATTTTCATTTAAGATAGTCAGGGGAAAAGGAAAGCACAGTAATTATAACTTAAGGTACACTATTAGGATCTTAACTCTTGTTCAAATCACAAAACTCGAGTACTTAATGACAAAATCGTATTCACATGGGCAGCTTTATTATGTTACTGCTTATAATCCATTCTGAATTTCTGATGGAAAAGAAAACCAGGGAACATGGGATGGCAAGGGCGTGAAATGACGGAATGGGAGATGCCTCGATGAGTTGCATTGCCACATCGAGACCAAAAACACATGCTACAAAAAAAATCATCGGCACAACAATTCTTCATCACTTGACAGTCAAACAGCTAAAATGCCTCAGTAATCTACCTACCAAATTGTGGAACCATACCACACAAACACATACAACGATTTCACCTTCCAATGCATAACACACAGCAACATGGAACACACAGAAATCAATACTCCCTAAACAAAACAAGGAACTCGCTGATTACCTGCCTGTGGCTCACAAGAATAGCACTACTCCTCCCTGCAGCCCCCGACCCCACCACCGCAGGCACAGAACCCGACGCCACCAATCCCTCCTCCCCTCCAATTCCCCTTCAGAAAAACCCCAATCAATCATACACATCCAAACTCCACTGGCCTCAATATCACAACCAACAATCACACGATTAAACCTCCAAGGTTCTAACTCAATATCAATTGGAATGAGTGGAGTGGTCCAGGATCTATACATACAATTGTATTATTTTCGTCATATACTTGACGTGGATAAACTATTCTCAACACGTCCCATCACGTGAATACTTCTTTTGGGATAAAACCTTGTCATGTATTTGGGTGGCGTTGAGCTCTTGAGCCTGTTGGGCTTTGATACCAAATTAAAACTTGGCGGTTCCAACTCACCACCAATCGGTAATGAGTGGAGTGGTCAGCATCAATATATTTGCACTTATATTTATGTGATGTGGGTAAACTATTCTCAACAGACCCCCTCACCCAAATGCTTCTCAAGGGATTGAAACATGGACACATATTTGGGTGACGATTGGGCCATTGAGTCTATTGTGTTTTTACACCATATCAAAACTGTGGTTTCCAACTCATGACCAATTGGAAAATGAGTGGCCAGGATCAATAAATGCACTTTGTATTTATTTTCGTCATACCTGTTGTGCGTGAACTAATTCTCAAACACACACAGAAATCAACACTCACCGTGGCGCCGACGCCTCCCCTGCCCCTGCCGTGGCACTCGAGGACTGCGGCGGCGGCGGAGGAGTGTAGAATTCGGAATTCTTGATGTGAGAGAATGCTTGAGAAAAAGACTGCGAGGGAACGAAAAGAGACGACGTCGAGGGTTTGGAGATGGCGCTGCTGTTGAGGACTTCTTGGTAGGATGGGATTTCGATCACGATCAAGCTCTTCGGTTTCTTTTGGGGTTGTTGTTGTGAGGGTTCTCCCGCGCCGCCGCCGTCGTCGGCCATGTCGCCGCCGTGTGTCTGGATTTGTCGGCCGTTGAGGGTTTCCGTTCAAACAATAACGCCACAAATATGATATTGTTGTTTCCTCACCCAGTTGCAAAAAATAAAAATAAAAAAATAATTCAATGTACTGGTGTCCCCGGAAACTATATACAAAGTATCCCATTAAAGTTTCATTTAGGTTCAATTTTTTTTTTTGTCATCATCGGTGAAAGATAATATTTCGTGAATTCATACGGTGTGCATGTTGTAATTCTGTATATATAAATTGTAAAAATCAAAATGAGAATTAAAATTTAAATAGGGTATCTTTACCTAATTGTCCTTTGATAATACAACAATAATCATCGAGTATTTTTTAGAATTTCTATCAAAAAAAATTAAACTATGTATTTGAATTCTTGACCAATGAGATAATTTTGTTGTGTCAACGAAAAACAAGAAATCTTAAAATACACATTGAATAATAAAAAAAATAAAATATTAGGTTTATTTTAGGACGAAATGGAGTATCGATTACTAATGTTTCGAGAGATCGGCAAGTATAATTTTTGTAAGGGATTGATGAATTTGTGGTTAATCGCAAATAACATTATTTCTGATTACAATGTTGCATTTGAAAATCAACGATTGAGATTAATTTATTTCTTTTTTATATTAATTTAAGAGAGAGAATCAATCTTCAATCTCAATCCTTATCTTCACATCCAAGAATCTAGTCACAAATCCATATTTTTCTTTTTATAAATTTATCAAATATGAACGCATGATATTATAACTTATGTGTAAATTGATATGCAAAATAAAATTTTGTATAATTGAGGAATCAAATCTATCAAAATCTAAACCAATGACATAGTATTCACTAATATATATCCTAACATGTAATATTACCTTAATTCCTTTTAAAAAAAAAAATCAATATAACCTTTTATTTTTTTTCCAAGAATTATATAGCTACAAATTCTTGAAATTTTTATGTAAGAAACTATGAGTCTATGATAAGTTAGAAATCACATAAAAAACGGTGAATTGTTCAAAAAACTTTTATAGAAGTTTTTCTGATGTTTTGATCCCCATTTCGATTTTTATAATTCATATACATAAAATTATAATGAATATGAATATAATATGCAGTTCATAGAATCTTTGTTTGTATTTCACAAATCAAAATAGAGATCAAAATATAGGTGAAAGTTCAAGTGAGGATGTTTTCCCAATTTGGCTTAGAAAAACAACGCACCCTCCTCTGGTCCACGTGCACACTACTCCCAAAAACTAACTGTTACACCTCGTCGTCACACTCACACCACACCCACCCCCTCTCTACGTTGCCGTCGGTGACTCCACGACGGCGATCGGAGCCGATGATATCAACGGCTCTTATCTCCCTCAGATCTGGAACATATTATGGATCTGCTGCAGTAGCATTGATACTGCGCGACAGCCACTGGACCAACTGTGTCAGCACATCGATACGTGCTATCAACACCGCATTGCTCTCTTTCAACTCGACGAATTCACGTGGATCAACCGAGGACGACCCCTTTCTTGAGCTACAAGCACATAGCCTATATCTGGATATCGTATAGGGAGACTTCATTCACTGTCAGCATCTTCAGTTTCTGCAGAATATTAAAAGTTCACAACTTTTTAGTTAAGGAAAGCGGGTTGATCACATGCCTGAGCCAAATCATCATCCTTGGTTAAATTCAGCATACATACTTCTGGCTCAAAGAGCACAAAGTTGAGTGTACGAAAACTAGAACCAATATAATAACACGGTATATGAACATGTTGAGCTGCCATTGAAATGATTCCCGAATACAGTTATAAATCTGTAAAGACGATGTATGAAGTTCCGGGAAATTTCTCTGGTTGACTCAATATTAATGATTAACCTAATCACATACATGAAGGAAAACCGGTCCAGTCATCATAAAACAACAAGGGGAATATATTACCGTGATGAAATGTGGGGGATCATAAAAAATAGAGGATCCCAAAATGACTTCCCTCTTCAACTTCGTTGTAAGTTTGTGGCATGCTCTTAACTGAAAACAGAAACATATGAGAGGGATGAAGATTGAGAACTACTCGTAAAAGAATGTCCAGGTGCCAAGCAAATGCTTCCAAAAGAGATCATCAAAAGTTTGGTTACCTCTGATCTAGTAGCTCCACCAACAATAAAAACAAAAATGCGCTGGCCCATCTTCTTCGAATCACTAGATGCATGTCTTAGTATTGAGTCACTACATTTCAATTAGAAGATAATAAGACCAGAGTATCATCACGACAGCGGAATTTAGAATGCAATGCATAAACAAGAATGATGTGTATCAACCAGATTACAGTACATATTCTTAAGGTATAGTATCACTTTTCCTATAAAATGAAAACAGCTATAAACCATGGTACATGAATGAAACGGCCCATTATAGCAGTACTAGGAAAGAGAAGACAAAAAGAAAAAGGAAAAAAAAAAAAGAGCAAACAAACGAAGATCATAAAAGGAAGCAATGGAAAGAGAATAAACATGATATCAGGTAGATGTTTCCAAGCATGACTTGCGCAAATTTCCTTATTCAGTTTGGATATCTTATGTTTAATTTTATTTTGACTAATACGTCGAAAAAAGAAGAGAGACTTAAGAAAAAAGGTGGAGGAAATGCACCAAAAGAGCAAGAACCAACCAAGACCTCAATTTCGCATCTAAATCAAAGAAGCTGATTCTTTGGAGGCATTGAGACATGGACCTCGTCTTGCGTAGGAAAAACGTGAAACATTTGACTCCGAATGAGATTGAATGCTGGGATTTTGTTTGGATACTAGAACAAGTAATTTAGTTTATCCATAGCTAAGAACTAGACTCCATTTTATGCCTGAACTTTTGATTTTAACTTGATTTTCATTTATCAGAATCATGAATTAGGGGTTTTGGTATGAGTTCAAAAGAAAAATGCCAATTCACACCCTTTTTTTTTCCTTTGTGAGACTACAAATTTCATGGATACATCAGAAATTTATAATTTTCATGCTATCCTCTTATTCCATGTTTTGATGAACTAGATATGGGAGTTGCTAACAGATGGGAAGAGGATTGACAGAGCAATCAGAAAATGAAATCCAACATAAAAGTGAATAGAAAAATACAAAAAAAAAAACATCATTAAGGAAAAAAAAAGGGAAAACAATAGATTCCATATTCATAGTATTGGTGGAGTTGAAGGTCTTCATAAATATTTCTCATGTAAAGTTAACAACTTCATCCATTGAAACTTTTTGCTCAGTCTAGTTGATCACTAGATCGAGCCCAGATCAGTCTTGTAAAAATCAGCCTAAATTTTGCCAGAAAAAGGTATCTAGGTGATCGAGGCACCTTGGAATACAGGCGGTGCTAAGCCGTCCTGGAAGTAGTTAATCCATTATTCTTTAGAATATGGCCTTGACAATCAAAACAAAAACGAAAATGCTTCATATTAGTGAATATGTCAACCAATAATCACATTCATCGAATTATCCAGCAAACATCACAATGAACCAACAATAATTAAACAAAAGTATTCAAATCTAACGACAAATCAAGACGAGTAAAAATCAACGTTTGGGAAATTTACAATTTTCAAGAATGGTGGTTGCGTATTTGTACTTCCCCGAGTGGCGACGCGGCGCGGCGGAGAAATGCAAACGGGAATCGACAGCGGCGGGACGGCAGAGGCGAACGGAGGCGACGTGGCACACGGACGGCGAACGGAGGCGAAGCACGGACGGCGGTGGATTTGGGGAAATGGACCTCAATTCAGGAATTGGGGGAAAGCGACAGCGGCTGGACGGCAGAGGAACGAAGGCGGCGAGGCACACGGACGGCGGGCGGCGAACGGAGGCGAAGCACAGGGG
The DNA here is from genome assembly GCA_001925005.1 of Drosera capensis. Taxonomy (NCBI): domain Eukaryota; kingdom Viridiplantae; phylum Streptophyta; class Magnoliopsida; order Caryophyllales; family Droseraceae; genus Drosera; species Drosera capensis. The sequence continues at coordinate 79,052 of LIEC01006041.1, forward strand.
GCGGATTTGGGGAAACTGATTTTGGGAATTGAGGAACTGATTATAATTTCACGTATAATTAAAATTTTGCTACCGACTATGTTATTTCGTCGTTGATTTACGATTGGTTAATTTTAAATTAAGTTTGTAACAGACACTGCTGGCTTCTAGAGCTTCTCATCAGTTTTTTAATGAGTGAAAGCCTTGTCGAGGGAGCTGATTACTGCAATTTTTAAAGCAGGTTTACATTGCCGTCACCTTTAACGGAAGAAGTAAAGTGGCAACATATAATAACAATGTTTAGTAACGATTGGTAGCTGAGGTATGCGTTCTTTTCCTAGTTTCTCTTCCATTCCATGTTTAATAAAGATCGATAAAAGAAGGTCAAGGGTTTTTTATCAGTCATGCCTTGCTAGTTACGCTGGCTTAAAAGTCCGAGTTTGTGAATCGTATGAAAAAAGTTGAGGAAATCAAAGAAACAAAAAGAAATAAAAAGAAATAAATAAAATATAAAATAAATAGATTTATATGCCTCTTATTGGCCAATGGCAATACATAGGAGGAGGTCTTGTTTGGTATGGCTTTCAATCGTGGATTTTAGTGAATCCGAATGGTTTGATATGATTTTCTCATTGTCTACGTTTACCTGAGGTTCGACACCAAGTGAGGTTGGATACTAAGTGTATATATATATATATATAAATGAACTAAAAATACACGTATCCACGTAATTCCGTCAAATATAAATATGATCCGCAGTCAACATTGGATAGTCAGTCAGCTCTCACTGAATAGCTCAACAGATGTAACAAATATTATATGAAACTATATATATTACTCTTTTTGTTTCATAATTATGGATATAGATAAATTAACTTAGATCTATTTTCAACGATCTTTTTCTTTTATGTGTGACAGTGTGAATATCTTTCACATAAACAAGTTGCTAAAACATGTTTATCTTGGGCACTTCTACCTGTAAATAGCTTGGATTTATAATCATATGATTACTAGGTTCTTATAATCTTATAATAAAAGCATATGTATCCTATCCCTTGTCCACAAATTATTATTGACATGTTTCCCTTGGATAAGCCCCAAGTTTTTCTTAATCAATTCCTCGCTCCTCTCCAATTTATTTCTTGAAAATGGCTGCAAATCCTTGACTTCTGTACATAAACATTAAACTCTATAGAGTTGACAATTAATCCCCCATCATCTCTCTTGACCTGTCTAGTTAGTAACTAAAAACTCATTCCCTTGTTCTTATCTAAGCCACAACTAGGCTACCTTCTCCTCCGAATGAAACAACTAATCCAATTAACAAACAATTCTACACCTCATTTCAGCTTCTGGGCTGCTTTGAATGTCAATAGGGACATGTCGTCCTCATTTTAGACCTGTTGGTTAGCTTGTGGGATTAGATAATGATTCCAGTAACTTAGATGTCTTCATGTTGAGCCGTCCAGCGCTTGACAGAGAGCATAATTGGTGTATCCTTATACTCTGATTTCTTCTGACTTCTGATTCTTCTTCTCGTCTCTCTATATAGCAACCTCATACCTCACACAAGAAACCACACAGATAAATCGTCGTCGTCGTCATCATCATCGCGGCCATGATCGCAGTCATCACTACAATCATACACAACAAACCGACCCCGATCACCCTCCTGATCGTTATTTTTTCAATGCTCTCCGCACCACCATTGGCCGGAGCCCAGCCACCGGACACTGCATCATCACCCTACGTATCAAACCCAGGACCCTACATGGGCCTCATCTTCCTCGTCTTCACGGCCGTCGCCATCACCACCATGCTCTTCTACTATTTCTTCCGTGAACGCTGCTACCGCGGCACTGCCTCTCGTCCCCCTGCCACCGGAGGCGGCATCTTCTCTGTCATCAACCACCCACGTGGAGTTGACCAATCCGTCCTCGCCACGTTCCCCGTCTTCACGTACTCGGACGTGAGAGCCGGAAAGGCGGGGCTGGATTGCGCGGTCTGCCTAAGTCAGTTTGAGGGACATGAGAGGCTGCGGTTGCTGCCCAATTGTGGGCATGTGTTTCACATTCAGTGCGTTGACCCTTGGCTTGGGTCCCACTCCACTTGTCCATATTGTCGTGCCGACCTGGTTCCTCGGCCTGGTGAGCCGGCTCATGGGCCGGGTCAGGTAGGGGCCGGGGATGGTCGAAGTGTGGCTGCTGCCGCGGCAGCTGATGGGGTCGTGATGGTGGTGGTGGATGAGGATGCAAGTGGCGGTCATCGCGACCGTTCATTGAGGCCGGGATGACGATGAACATGACGGGAGAGTTGAAATTAGCCGGTAGAGTTTACGGTGAAGATGTTTGTTGTCGATGACGAGATGAAAGAAAACTATGTTGTCATTTTATTTTATTTTGTGTGTATAAATTCTAGCTTTAGTTTTAGTGTTTTTTCCCCCTGTTTTTGTTGTTTAGTATATTTGTAAATAGAAATTTTTATTAGACCCTGAAAAGAAACAGTGCAGCGTAAATCTCCAATATTTTCTCCTTTAAGCATGAATATCGATTAGCACTAATATTTGAGGTCGAATCAAATCTTCTGGAAAAACGTTACGACTGCTGCCACAGCTTCATGTCGTTAAGCTTTCCGACATCAATGCAAAAGCACCAGGAAGTAACAATGACGCCGATCAGCAGCCGGAATGTGCTATTTGCCTTGAGGAGTTTTTTAGTACCGAAAAGGTGCGTTTGCTGCCGAGATGTTGGCATTTCTTTCATCCAGCTTGTGTAGACTCCTGGCTTGAGTCTCATCCTACCTCTCCCGTCTGTCATGGCGATGTGGTCCTAAAGTCCGGCAAGCCTTCGGTTCCTGCCCGGTGATCCGAGGACCAACAACAGAGCAGGTCGAGATGTCGGTGTTGCTTCTTAGGATGACTGGAAACATTACAGATTCGAGAGTTTTGGTAGATAGCATTCGTACATCTAAAGTATAGGTTACAAAGCAATTTTTCGCATGTTATTGATCATTTCCCGTGATCAATAACATGATTCTTGGTTCACTCGAGTTTTGACTCGTGTTAGAAAACAATCAAATAGTTCAACAACTGACAGAACGCTTCTTGACATTTGATTGTCCAATCTAATATAGCATCGGCGTCCGTTGAGATTATAAGAACGGGAAAGTGCGCTCGGCCACCTTGGATGGAAGACATTCGGTCAGCTTATCAGCATTCCCCTTCCTCTTATACAGTTCCATCAACAGCATTGCTTCGACATTCATCGAGTTGGCCTCAACCCGTTGACTCCTAATCATAAACCCCAGGAACTTACCCGAGACCAGACCCAAAGCAAACGTTGGCCTGATTGAGCTTCATCTTATCCTATCTCAGCCATATACAAATCAATCTTCACATTAGTTAGATTATACTTATATTGCTTATATTTTCAATTCTATTATGAGATATTGGTCGTACATATTTTTGGATCAGGATTATATTTCAGATTTTGAAGATTTTTTTACCTAAGCTAAGTTTTTGCATTCTTCACTCAAAAAGTTATTTTTCCTTTTTTGGATATTTTCACTCGATGAGATATCATAACATTTTATAACCAACATTCATCATAAAATAGATCGATATGCGCTAAAGTTACAAGACATATCTGTTCCTCAATTTTATTCTCTTTGGAGGATTTCCAGATCCCAGAACCAAAAACCTCCACGAATAGTTGAGTAATTTTCTCACGACGACGATGTCGGAAGAAGAAGGATTCCTTCATCGATTTGGTCTTCTTGTGGCCGCCTGTCTTAGGAGTGCTGCTACTCGTGCGTATCTTCTACATCATAGGCACAAAGCGCAACTGGCGACGTAAGCTCCCTATCGTCAAACTTTCTGACATCAAGCGACGAAGTCCAGGAAATAACGGCCGCGATCAGCAACAGGAATGCGCTATTTGCCTTGGGGAGTTTCTAAGCAGCGAAAAGGTGTGTTTGTTGCCGAGATGTGGGCATTTCTTTCATCCTGCTTGTGTGGACTCCTGGCTTGAGTCTAATCCTACTTGTCCTGTTTGTCGCGCTCATCTGCTCCCACCAACCGATGAGCAAGTACACAAGCACGACGTTGACTGTGTCGAGTGATCAGAGGACGACCAAGAACAGAGCGGGTTGGGGTGGCGGTGTTACAGCTTAGGATGATTGTCGAACATGGAGTGTACATTTTTGATAGATTTGATTCTTAATCCCGGAAGCACCCGGCACGTTACTTTTCTAATGACTATTGATTGAGATTTCTTTATATACTTTTGGTTCTTACGCTAATTTATAAGTTGTGTCCCACTGTAAATGCTTCTCGATGTTCTTGTCACAATAGGCTTACTCTCTATTGGAACATTTTTTATCCGACAAAAAAAAAATTTATGTGTTAGAAATTTGTTTGGATATTGACGACAATATTTTTGTGGTGCCAGTGGAATTCTATCATATAAAAGATTATAAAAAAAATCATTTAGTTTAGGATGGTTAAAAAAAAAAAAAAAGGACCTGATAGAGTAACGCATTATCCTTTGTTAATTAAAGTTTGACTTATGTTGAACCATAATCAAATATATGCCATAGGCATAAACTGGCATAAAAGCACTACTCCATTCGTGTTTATGCAGCGTCAAGTAGTTTCTAGTCTCTACATTATGGCTTAGATTTGACCAGAAATATTTGTTCTTCAAGGTCATTCTATAAATAATACTCAATTCAATCGAATTTGTTTGAATCTAACCCGAAGATTTATATATATATTAAATTTAATAGATCATGATATTTTTATAAGAAAAAATGATGGGATGAGTTGATGTGTTTTGAGGAAGGATATATTTTGTTATTTTTGTATGAAATTTTATTTCAAAAAAACAATTTATTTATTTTGAGATAATCTAAATAAAAAATATTTAAATTATTTTTTGACAGAATAAATATGTCACAAATACGGTTTAAACATTTATTCAATATTAGTTTACATTGAAGCATATCTTCGCCATATACAAATCAATCTTCACATTAGTTTACATTGAAGCATATCTTGTGCTGAATGTACAAGTGAAGTGGGAGACATCTTCCAAAACTTAATCCAAAATTCAAAAACAAATAAAAAAAATCAAAATCAAAGAAAAGTCAAACAGGAGGGCGGACCTGAACAACGGCAGTTCGCATTGACACGTCACCCCGCAAAGAGTGGACACTATCATCCCTTGACCGCATTGACCCACCACCACCACCCAGCTTCATCGAATTCCACCTAGGAAAAAAACCAGACCACCGGCCCGACCACCCTCCACCTCTCCAGCTCCCTTCCCTTCCCGGTCCGACCGCCCGGTTCACTCCTCTCCTAGTAGTACTCCCACTCCCTTCTCTCAAAAAAAGACAACTAGTGGACCGGGTTAGCTTCCCGCTCATCACCTGCTTCCTCACCTCGACCGGCAACCGGAGCGTGAACCGGTCCATGTTCTCCCACTGCTTCACCGCCACGTGTCCGGTCGAGTTCATCCTCCCGTAAAATCTGGGCCGTCCAGATCGGTCCTTCCTCGTACGGTTCCGATTCATCCATTGTCCCAACTCCACCACTTCTGGTGACCTCAGCGGCATTTCCATTGACTCCTCGTCGATCTCCCTGTTCTCAGTCAGACGCAATGACGGACTCTGACCCTTTCCGTGATCGGATATCTGAGTTGTTATTGTTGGCGTTGACTCTGAGAACCGCTGCGGCGTCGGTTTGGTGAGATCGGCGCGGCAGACGGGACACGTCACGTGCCCGTCGAGCCACGCCGAGATGCACTCGGGATGGAAGACGTGATCGCAGTGGGGGATTAGACTCAGCGTCTCCTCGTCCTCGAACTCGTTCAGACAGACGGCGCACTCCAGCGCGCCCTTCCCGATCTTGAGGGCCTTGACGTCCTCGTACACGAACGTCGGGAACCCCGAGATCGTCTCGGGGTCCAGGCCCTTCCGCTGCGCGCTACGTCTCGAGCGTGCACTGGTGGTGATGGAACCGATCATATGGTTGGAGTAAGAGTTGCTATCTGCGCAGTGGCGGAGGTAGATGGAGAAGAAGCCCATGAACAAGAGCGCGAAGATTAGGATTATGATTATGATGCCTATTGATGGGCCGAATCGCGGGTTGTAAGGGTACGGGTCTGTGGCATCGGTAGCGGAGGTGGGTTGCGAGGCCGCGGGCGGGGCGGCAAGGAGGACGAGTAAGATGGCGGCGGCGGCGGCGGCGGCGATGGAGTTGCCATGGCGACCGGTAGCCATGGCATGGATAATTTAATTTGATTGATTTGTTGCTTCGATTGATGAGTGAATCGGTAAATGAATGAAGTCTGAGAGTCGACAGAAATGCGGAGAGGGAAGAGTTGGATAGAATACAAGGGGTCAGAGAAGTGGCAACTTTATATGATGGCCTTTGTATGGTCTCACCCTATCAACCATTCTTTATTGCTACCCCATTACACATATTGTAATCTACAATCATGCTGCTTTTTATCCACGTAATTGGTATCTTTTTATCGATGTTTTAAATTTTTTTTTAATGTTTTTATCTTTTAAATGTTATGTTTGTTTAATTATAACAGTTTGACTGTTTGTATTTAATTATAATATTTTGATTATATGTATTTATAGAGATAAAGTTTGATATGAACAAATATCATTTTTTGAATTATTAACGTGAAATATTAATGATAATTTAAATTAAGTATTTCAATTCGATATCGGTAATATAATTTTCTTACTTCATTAACACGATAAATGAAACTTTTAAAAATACATATTCAATAATAAAAAAATATTATAATTAAATTGAAACGAAAGAAATAACTTATATCAGTATCATATAACGAATGGAACATTGAAGTTGAGATGAAGACTATGTTTATCAGAACTGATTATTTGTAAGTTTTCAAAATCGTCAAAACCAAGCCAGTTATAAATACATAAAATGGATAACGAAAACCAAATGACTTATGTAATGAAATGAATTCTCGATTGTTTTTTTTTTTTGTTTTTTTTTTTTTTGTTTTTGATAAAATAAAATCTTGATTGTTATACTCAAATAAAAAGAAATAAAAAAAGCAATGTTTCAATAGTCAGAACTCAGAAGAGTCGCTGCTTGAGGAAGAAGTTAGGAAAGAGAGGCATCGGACATGTGAGGAATGAGATGCCAGTGTGTGAGGGGTGAGCTCGACTGCTGATGGCCCAGGAAGGAACTTTCGGCTCTCTTGCAGTGTAATTTGTTCTTTGAACGAGTGATTAAATTGGGTTCGTTGACGGAGATCGTGATGGTTTGTGCGCGTAGGGAATAATTGATTATTATCTTTACTAAAAGTTTATTATTAAAAATATATAAGTTATCTGGAATACATCAATAACGATAAAAAAAAATTAAAATTATTTTTATTTTTAAGTTTTTTAATCTCCATCCTTCATCATCCCTCACAACATATAATATTAACATCATATTCTCTAACCCCTTTCTTAATCTAAATGTTTCATGAAAGATATTCTTTTTGTTTTAGATATATTAGATGTGTTGATTTATCATAATTTTTAATAAATTCATTAAATTAAGTTTATTTTCTCATTATGTTCTTATGACTGAGAATGAGTCGTGACTTATGAGTGCGTAAATAAGAAAAGGTAACAAAATAGGAAAAAAAAAGTGTTAGAATAATTAATGAATAGAAAAAATAATAATGATGAATAAAACAAAGTGATATAAAATTAAATATATTTTTGAAGTTTTGTTATTCAAAATTTATAAGTTTAGAAAACGTTGCCTAGATGTGCCAATTGGATTCAGTCAATGCTGATATTGATTAGCATCTTTTTTCTGTTTTTTGAAACGGGCAAACCGATTTCCATTGGACTTGAAACGGCAATTACATGATCCAAATACAACCACAGCTCACGCAGAGCTAATAAACTAACACAGAAGTAAAGCAAACGTAAATCAGATTAAAAAAAAAAAAAAAACTCTCTAAGCCTATACTGAATTACAAGAAGGACCATATCAAAAGAGCAAGTTGATATGGACTTCTAGCCTGCTGCTGATGCAGGCGAAGACAAAACTCTTGCCATAAGACGTATATAATCACGGCTTGAGCTCTTCTTCTTAATTGTGCCAATACAGTCTTGTCCCTAGACACTAACCCTTCTCATAAGGAGAATGCATAGAACCCTATTCCGATCTGGTCCGATATGGAATGAACTTAGAATCATGGAATCGACTTGTTCATCGGATTCTAAGTTCATAACCCTGGAACTCGAGTTCTGGTGATTCTTTTGCTTTGGGTGGAACTTTCTAACGAGAAAGAGCTAATAAGAAAGAGCCCATAAGGGCAGGGCAAGAGAAGGCAATCTTTCTACACTAAAAGAAAGTGACTGAGAATCATTAAAAGCATGAAACCCAGTCATCCCAAGACCTAGGGAGCATCACAAGCTTAGCTTCCCTCCAAGTAATCGTAACAAGTCCACAACATAATCACCACACATGAAGAATAGATGGTCACGAGCTTCAGGAAACCTTCCACACAAGGAGCATGTATCATCATGAAAAAGCCCTCTTCTGCAAAGCCAAAAGCTTGTTACGAAGTCTACCCCTTGCAGTCAGCCATACAACAAAACCATATCGAGAAAAATTGTCAGGGTGCCATACAATTTCTTCCTGATCCCAATTTTGACACAATTTCTTCCTTGTGGTGGGCCGCATTGATCTCTTTTGACCTTTTGGGATAAGACTAGGCTATATAATAGCCTCTGCAAATCATCCATAAGTGAAGAGAGCAGTGAGTATCGCATAGTATTGGCAGGGAGTTTTTGGTGTATACAAACGCACTAAACACGTTAAACATATTAAAGTGAGGGTGTTTAGTTACTTGTTACGAGTTTTCGGTCGTTTGATTAATAAATTTTTTTTTATCATCGATGACCGCACATGATTTTCTTCCGTAAGGATTTTCACGTAAATCATTGTGTCCTTTTATTTGTGTATTTTATACTTTGTTCATTGGTGTTATATCTATAACGTTTTTAAAACCCGTTTAGATTAATAATAAAATTTTGTTAATGACGTTAAAATCAAGTCCATTAGCCTTGCCAGTCCAGATATAGCTTCTACATAACTTTCAATCTCATCAAGTCCTGTATCAGGCATAAGAAGATTCTGAAATCAGAAACTCTGAATATCAAAGATGACAGAACGTATAAGGTTCTATTCTTCCAGCATAAAAAAGCAAACGTGCTTCCCATGAAATAATACGTTGGGTCACCTTATCAATGAATGGTTGAAATTTATTCACATGCAGTTTCCTAATTGAAATAGGAATGCCCAAATATCTCACAGAAAGGGATCCCAATTTAAATCACATCATAACAACTAGATGGTTCTTATTTGTCTCTGAAACACCAATAATAAAAATAACACTTTAAAGTTGGTTTACTGAGAGCCCATACACACCAGCAAATAACTTAAGATGAGTTTTAATAAGCACAGGAGTAGGAGCAGCTGCTTCACACATAACCAACAAATGCTTCACACATTTCAGTGAGGTTAGGACTTTGGCCTTCAGACCTTTGATCCTTTTGACCTTTTGGACCACAGGCTTTTACTTCGGGGACTTGGCTGACTGACTTTGCATTCCTCGTGGATTTGACCTAGTTGAGTCTTATCCTTTCGGGAGTGGATAAGGTCGAATCTCAACTAACGTTGGAACCCAGAGTTATTAATGATTATGAGACTCCAAACGTCACCTAGGGAATGATGGTATTGATGGCGCCATCATAATAAAGGAATTAAAGCATCCTATCAATCAATGTAAGCATCCCTCAAGACTCTTAGTGATGTGGCAGCCCCTGAGTAATGGGTTCCTGGTTTTTTCACTAAAAGTGCTTGGGCCTTTAGGCCCAAAAGTCCACTAGGGGAAGTGGTCCATCCTCTATTTAGGGGGACGGTCTTCCCCCTTTAATTTCACATTCTCATTTCTCATCTATTGAACTCGATCCACTCCTGAACTCGGTTCTTCCTAAAATTGGTATCTTTTGACGAACTCGACATCTCTAATTCCTCAATTTTCAAGGTAAAAATGGACTCTCGAACAAGTAGTGAGAATTCTGAGGAGCACGTCCCTCTGTATAAGAGACCTAGGTTTAGGAGGGTTCCCCAGAATATTTATGATTCCAGTCTAGAGACGCCGTCCAGCCCATGCAGAAGGGAGTCTTCGCCTTCTTCGAATACGGAGGGGGCGGAGTCCTGGCCTAAGGCGGCCGAGTTGTCATCGTCTTCCTCTGATGACGAATCTGTTTGAGAAGGCTTTCCTGATTTCCCAACAGTAGTGGATTCCTCCTTTAGTGATGAAGGAAGTCTTGACACAGTCTTCTGGCACCATTTGGATCTGGTTCTAACCTAAGAACTCGTCCATGAAAGACAAGGGCTCGTATCTGAAGGTGTCGTCCACTAGTTGATCAATTCGAGGTAGAGTGTAGTAGTCTTTTGGGCAAGCCTTATTCTGATCGATGAAATCGACGTATATCCTCCACTTTCCGTTTGTCTTTTTCACCATGACCACATTTGTCAACCAATCGGGATACGAGACCTCCCTGATGAAGTTTGTTCACCTCCTCAGCGATGGCTTCATTCCTCTTAGGCGCGAAGCACCTCTTCTTTTTTTTTTTTATGACAAGTCGGGGCTTAGGATCGACCGAAGAGGTGGGACTAACTCGGGGTGAACGCTAGGTCCTGCCCTGATTTGTAGCGAGGGCAACCTTTGGTTCAGGAGGTCGATCATTGTCCTCATGATGGCCGAGGTGCGCTCCTCTATTTGTAGTCGGAGTTGGTTGAACATCTCGACCGTCACTCCTTCTGTATTTTTTTCAAGTCCCGTCATCATATCCACCCTGACTGCTTGAAGGATGGGGAGTTGGGACGGACTTGTTTTTGTCACTGCTATGGACTTGTTCTGCTTGGTCTCGGACACGTTGATGACTTCGTGTCATTGGACTGCCCCACGGTAGGCGCTAAACTGTTTGTGTCAAAGTCGGGAACGTTTGCTCCTAGTTCGGGAGTTGGGCCTGAGGTTCTTGGACCCAGGCGAGGGTTTGCTAGATCGAGTTATTCAGTTAGTCGGGCCAGAGTTGAAATCTTTGGAGATCGGCTCCGATGGCTGAGTTGGTCTTTATCGAGAGATGACTGAATTGATAGAGTTGGGGTTCAAGAAGAGCTTATCTTTGTGGATAATAAATAAGGATATTTATAAGGCACTATTCACCCTTCTCCATGGCGAACACTTATATCCACCTTAGAAAGTATGAGACTTAACCATCCATGAGATGTTGAGCCTAATGGTGTTGGGCCTCCAACCTATTGGATCATAACAGTTTTGCACCAATAGTAATGATTTAAGCAATATTAAACTACTAACATTTTAATAACCACATCTTTCATATGTAACAATGAGCTCAATGTTCACTACTTCTATGAAAAATAAAGACATAATTAAAATCCCAAAAGATTCATCTCTCGTACGTAAATCCAAATCCTATCATGTCTTTCACTTTAATTAAGAGAGATTATATGGAGTGCATTTTATTAATGTCCACTTCATTTCCTCCACCATCAATGTAGATAAACGTTTTCAAGTAACCTTTTACTCGCTTATTTTTCACATATACAAGTTTCTATCCAAACTTGTTCTCATCACTCCTTTGTCACATTTTACGTAACGTTATTAGTAACATTTATGTCACATTACAAATCACTTAACTACACTTAAGGGAACAAATCTCGATATTTTATGCACATTTATATGAGCTTCGTTATCTCATCAAATGAAATAAAAAAATTCTTCTTAGCATACTGTATAAGGCGAAAAAATGCTACACAAATAATTATTCATAGTTTATGATAAATTATCTAAATATAACGTTTACTCATGCAAGTAAACTGATCAAACTTTGCCTCGAGAATTGGAAAAATCAAATTGTCACAAATGTTTTAGGACGGAAAGAGTATTATTTTTATTTCATTTAATTCTGAATACTAATACATTTTATTTTAGAAAAAGAGACAAAAAATAATATTTTCCTAATCCCAACAACATTATATTCATTTGATTTGGAACGATAATTTATGTGTGTTTGGATTTTTGATATAAATATTAGATTATTCTTTGATTTTTGTGAGTGAAGAGTGAGAAAAAAAGAAAAAAGAAAAAAATGATGGGGTGGATTGAGACTATCCAATTTATTAAGTGTCATAATTTAAAAAAATTAATTTTTTTATTAAAATAAAAATATAATTTAATTATAATGATATGTTATAATTTTATAGTAGATGGAGGAAATATACTCAAACTTTAAACGTACAATGTTTTATCAATCAAATCATGGACAGACAAGACAAGATAACAACGTACTATGTTGCCGAAAGCGCGGAGAAGGGTCCGATATGAAAGGAGGACAAAATCATTTCGAATACAACTACGTGAGATTTGACACCAGCATATGACTTACTCCCTCATATGATAATGTCATATGACTTAATTTCTTCGTTTTAATTTTTTTTTTTTTTAAAGTTAGTAAGTAAAAACAGATGATGATACTGAGTGATACGTGATACGAAGAATTAATATGTCACAAATTACAAGACTGTATCAAAATAATATTTATATAATATCATTTATTAATAAAATATATAACATCAAAATATATAATAGATAATACAATTAATACATAACGTTTTAACTATTATAAAATAAAAAGAATATAATATTTTTTGTTAATCTCAATATAAATATAATATTTTTATTTTATTTTATTTTATTTGATAATATATTTATATTATTAATATGATCAAATTATCTCATCCTCTTTTTTTTTTCCATTCTTCATCCTAAACTCATTTATACTTTATTATTTTTTAAAAATAATATTTTTTTATCAAATTTTATATAAATTCATTAAATCGGTTCATCCTTCATATATAACTTTTGAAGGAGTCACACTCCAACATAATCATATCGACCGCGAATTGTTAGTGGCAAAACATGATAAAAGGTCAATTTGATAATTGGTTCAATGGGATTTGTAAATGTAGAGACACATGGTAGGGGTCAATTTTTGATTGATCAAGATAAGGTACATCTTGAAGGTGCGAACACTGAACATATTAAAGTGAGGAATATTTATTGATTTTGTGCCATGTCAAAGCAGCCTAACTGTTTGTGATTTCCATAATCGCCGGACAATGTCTCACGTGTATGGTAATGTCACTTCAAAGCCTCCAAGAACGTGGGCATCCGATAGAAATCTCTCAATGTTCGTAAGATGAACAAAAACGTTCTTTATTTATTTATTTTATTTATTTTTTTTGGAATTCAGTTTCAGTATGTGATTCCTTACTTTGAAAAAAAAAAAAGGAAAAAAAATCATATTGAAAACCTTATTTGGTAGTTATGAAATTCAAATATGTACTCTTTCCGTCTCATAATATATTTTACAATATTAAATTTATACATATAAATTTAAATTTATTTTTTTTATTTGTTATTTTTATTTCCTCATCATACAAAGTTCCACTCTCAATCTTTTTAATTTTTAATCACACAAAATTTTTCAAATAAAAAAATGATGTAAATAATCTGGGATATCCCGAAAGGACAAAAATCATACAAAATATGTACGAGGAGGGAGTATCAAAACTCGTGACAAACGTAGACCTTAGAAAGTGAGTAACATGACTTTAGCATCTCTCAAAATTCTTTTTTGGCAATTTTGCTTGTAACTTTCACTTGGTCACTGGGACTCAGAAAAAAAAAAAAAAAAAAAACAGAAGAGAGAGAGAGTGAGAGCGCATTGGAGCTTGACACAAGTTGGGCCTGTCAAATAGAAAAGGTTCGGCCCAACGTCTTCAGAGATGGCAAACCAGAATTCACTCTAATAATGATGGGCCACATACCACGGGCTTCAAGCCCATTTTATTGGCAACAGATGACGAGCATAATGGGCTGCGCCGCTGCTGAATACTTTATGAAAATGGGCCGACCCCATACTTATGTTTTTGTTTACATTGGCAACAATGGCCTGACCAATGAGATCGTTTTTTGATATTCTTTAAAAAAAATATCAATTTTTTTAACATATAATTAAAAGAAATAATAATTTAATATTAAGTCCGTGTTTCTGAGAAACTCATACTGGTCTATTATATTGATTGGCAAGATTTTTTTTAATCTGCTCGAAAGGGAAACGGTTCATTAGATTAAAATACTTAAAACAAATTTAATTTATATTTTAATATCCAAAATGTTTCAAGACACATTTAGATATCTAATGGTTGTTTTATTTATATTAAGATACCTAAAAATGAATAAAAGACATTTATATCCCTTACTCTTCATTCTCAATTAACTCCCATTACCATCACTCCATGTCATCCGCCAAACTTGTTGTTGTCATCACAACACCATCAAAATCTCAACCTGACTTGTGGGTTCTAAACTTCATGCCTATTTAAATCCATCCTAACCCTCAACACCCTCCTCATAAACCTCACGACTAAACAAGCAAAACAAAATGAGTCTCTAATATTCGATTTACCAAGGGAATTTGAGGGCGAATTTGGATCCATTGTCGACGATGATGATATTTGTTCAATGTCGACGATGACTAAAATGATTGGGTCTGATGGGTTTCTAGATAGCAAATGATCGACGACGATGACGACGTCTGCCGTTGGGCCCATCGACAAAGAAGAGAAACCGACGGTTAATTTTTTGACGAAGAAAGTTGTCGAGAGGGTTTCGAGAACACTTCGCCTAAGAGCAGTGACCATCATCGCATCAATGGATTTTTGTACGTTTTTGTCATTGCGATTGAATGGATAAAAAAAAGAAAATGGACTTTTTTGGTTTATTGATAACTGAGTTTTGGAGATGGTGTCCTATACAACTACAATATCCTCTTTGTTTTGCTACAAACTTACTATCTCTTTATAAAAGGATACAACTTGTTGTAAATTGACGCTCCACTATTTAGATTATCCCTTCAAAATTATTGCGGGGACAATGGTCCACGGTTTTCCGAAATACGAGCTTACGGTGAGGTGAAAGATGAGTGATGGGGAAAGTATGTGGATGAGAATAATTCCGACCCTTGAAATATCTCACAGTCTATATTTATCAATATTTAACATAATTTATCTCAAGATAATTAATCATTGTAGTTTTAATTATCCCAAATATTTTCTAATCATGTTCCGTTTAGTATCCTCATATTTTCAATGTTAAATCTGTAACATTAACGGGAAATAAAATTTATCGTTGTAACGTTCATCATTCACATAATTTTATTTGTGCGTTTAGCATATAAGTACCATACGTATATTTTATATTCAATATATATTTCAAAAATCAAAAAATTTTCGGGTTATTACATCACCTCCACTTTTTAAGAAATTTCGTTTTCGAAATTAAATTCAACTAAATGTTAGTGAAGGAAGACCTAAGAAGATAATGATGCCTTCCAGACCGAAAACAAAACTGTATAAAGTTTTTATCATGAAATTTTATTAATAATTACAGTTTATTTATTCAATTTTATATTTTCTGTTAGATCACACAGTTTGATCTTTCTTCACTAATTAACTCATTATATACAAATCCAAATCTGGATCTTTAAACTATTATGAAAACTACACTTTAATACCTTTTTTATTTATATACGGATCGTTTTTCAACTCTTTCTATGTAATTTTAGATCAAGACACAAAACCTGTTTGTACAGCAGGTGAGGCTCGAATTCAGCAATTTTTTCCTCCTGAAAACCAGTTTTGTGATGGACAAATACCATTTTGTTTCTAATTTGCAAGGAATTTCATCGCAAACAAATGCATTCCAGGAATAAGGATTTGCGACAGAATCTGTCGCAGATTAACAACTTGCATTGTTTCTGTTTAACCAGTTTTTATAGATTGATATATTTGTATGTTTTATTTTATATATTAATATTCACAACTATAAATCATGATTTATCAACTTTATTAGAAACTAAACGTATGAGCCTTTAGCACATATTAAAATCAAAAGTTATCTCACTGTATGATTTTTCGCAAAATTTGTAAACAAGAAGTTCACCAATTTTATTAATGATGAAGGATCCTCGTTCTCTTTTAACCCTAACTCCTCCTCAAACTCTTCTTTTTTTCTTTTCTTGTTTATCTCTTCTCATACATGAGAAAGAGTGTTTTTATGTTGATAAAAAGATTTTTTTAAAGAAAAAGAGAACTTTTATTTATAGGAAATTAAATAAATCAAAGTAATTAAGTGGATATTTAGTGGGAATAATCTAATTTAGGTAGAGTAGAAATTGGCATAAAGAAAAATAAGTGTCAAAATTAGGTTTACCTTATATTGGTATAATTATGGTATTTTTGTATTAACATCGTATTTCTTCATTTTTGTGTATTAGGGTTGTATTTCATCCATATTTTGTATTCTTTCGCTATTATATCGTCCAACAAGCTTTATAATTTTGTAAAATAAATTATAACATATGATAATTTACTATTCACGTTAATTATCGTGAATAATTCACATATAACATGCATAACACAAATAATAATTCATACACTCAAATGCCTATTCAAACATAACATGAACAACAATTCGTACACCCAAAACGACAGTTCATATATAACATGAATAACAATTCATGCACTCAAAACGTTAGTTCATACATAACTCGAACAAATAGTTCATACACCCAATACGTAGTTGATGCATAACATGAACAATAATTTATATATCCAAAACCTCAGTTCAAACATAACATGAACATCAGTTCATATATAACACGAGCAATAATTCATACACAAAAAATGTCAGTTGATATATATTACGAACAACAATTCATATATCTAAAATGTCAATTCAAACTTCAAAAATAACACGAATAATAGTTCATACATCCGAAATCCTAGTTTATATATAACACAAATAACAATTCATACATCCGAAATATTGGTTCATACATAACACGAACAACAGTTCATACACCCAAAATGTTGGTTCGTACATAACACGAACAACAGTTCATATACCTGAAAATGTCAATTCATACAAAGCACGAATAATAATTTATACATACGAAAGGTCAATTCATACATATACGAACAACAATTCATATATCTAAAATGTGACTTCATATATAATCTATTTTCGGGTTCAAGCTTGATGGATGCCAATGTGTCGTTAGAGTCTTTAATCTTTATCGCTTCATTCTTCTCTCATTCCATTGCTTATTTTTATAACAATCCATTTCAGCCACCTTCCCTTTCATCTCCTCTTCATGCTTTGTATACTTTTGACAACATAATAAAAAAACAATTAAAAAATCACTAGTCTTGTGTTCTTGGAGAAGAACATCAACTTCTGAGATGCCCGTAATTCTAAGAATATAGGAAATGGTTTCTTCGATAAAAAAAATGCATATAGTCAAGAATCTCACGAAGTATTTTAATTCATCAACTATACTAAGACCCTGAACTTTCAACGCACACACTAAACAACGATAAATCACCATGAATTATTTTTATAAATCTTTATCGCTTCATTCTTCTCTCATTCCATTGCTTATTTTTATAACAATCCATTTCAGCCACCTTCCCTTTCATCTCCTCTTCATGCTTTGTATACTTTTGACAACATAATAAAAAAACAATTAAAAAATCACTAGTCTTGTGTTCTTGGAGAAGAACATCAACTTCTGAGATGCCCGTAATTCTAAGAATATAGGAAATGGTTTCTTCGATAAAAAAATGCATATAGTCAAGAATCTCACGAAGTATTTTAATTCATCAACTATACTAAGACCCTGAACTTTCAACGCACACACTAAACAACGATAAATCACCATGAATTATGATATCAACACCACTAAAATAAAAACAATGCTCGCAACACGGAGCATCAAATTTAACCATAGTAACATCAAATTCCCCATTGAAACACCGTCACCACCATTCTCGATCCACGTCACTCCGTCCACATTCATCATCTCCATTATCATTTTTGGGATCGCCTTCTTGATCCCCAAATGTTCGATGACGACCATGGATCTCTTGCCTAGCTACGACGTCTACATTAGCCTCGACCTCTTCACACCTTTTCCTGTGATGACTCATCGTCCCCGATGAAGTCTCATTAGTCCTATCGTTCTTCGTCTTCAAATTTGTCTCATTTAGAACGAAATCCAAGAAGAGGAGGAGAGGACATTTGGTCGAATAGGTTGTAGATAAGGAAATGTGGAGTGGTGTGATGTTGAAGACAGAGGTGAAAAATGGGTTGAATAGGTTAGATAATTGAGGAGGTGAAGGGTTGTGAATAGTTATATTAAGGATGTGATTTGGGTTAATTCAAAATGTTATGGTTAGGTTAAAGTTGTGATAGAGTTTGTATTTTAAGAAAATAAATATCAAATTGTAAAATAAAATTTGAATAGATATTTAAAAATGTCATAAGAAAAAATAGATATCAAATTATAAAATAAAAATTGTTTGAAAAATTTTAAATAATTGAGAGAAAGTACCAGAAGGGGTGCGAGTCATGATTTTTGACTGTAGAATATGGTGCCATGGGGCAAAATAAACGTGACCATCAAATAGAGTCTAGCTACAAAGTAATGCCTCCTCAACTTGAAAGTCAAAAGCGAATTTAAATTAAAGCCTACATTTCATTTTAAAAAACTATACTTGTCACCATCATCGTCTTTTTCATGCTCGTCTCACCTGGGCACGTCATGCGAAATCCTTCACGTTGATTTTGTAGTTGGATACAAATTCTCCTAGATGGTTTCAATTACGTGTAGTATCTATGAAATAACACTATATTATACTGACATATGTGAAATAATTATAGTATTTCTTAGTATATCTACAATGCAGCGTGACGGCAATGATCAGTAGTTTATTTGCTCATGTTACAAACATCATCTCGACTAGAACAATTAATGCGCAACTTGATTAATATTATGTGTTCATGAGTTCGATATCCCAAAATGAGCCGGTTGTGCTCCTATGGAGGTTCCCATGCATGTAGAAGGTGCAACATAACTATTTCCTTCATTTTAATAGAATTACATGCGTTGATTTTTATTATAAAAATGATTTTGTCTTTTGACTTGTTGAGTGGAAGGAATGAGAAAAAAAGGAGAAAAAAAAGAGGATGAGTTGATGTGATATAAAATTAAAAATAGATGTGTTTTGATATTTTTGTAGAAAATTTAATTAGGATATCTCAATTTAATAAGTGTTGTAATTCTTTGGGGACAGAGGAAGTACATAAGATGTAAAAAGAAAAAAAAACATAAAAATTATGTCGCAAGTCATGTTCCTTATACTCCCTCCGTCCCACATAGAATGTAACAGATACGTATATTTTATACATATTTTATATAAGTCTCGTTTTCATATCAAATCACGTCTAATCGTGCTGTAATATGTATTAGGTTGAAGTACGTAACTTACACAACCATTGATATATCATGACAAATTTATAAAAATCTATGTTTAATCGTCGCAGCACGTATGTTAAACTTTGCATCGACACATATGTCCGGTCAAAAACTTATATTTTTTGTGGGATGGAGGGAGTATGAGACTAAAATACTGAAAAACGGCTTCATCTTCATGCTCCGATCAAAACTCGTTTTGTTATACTCTTTTCGTCTTGCGAAAAACGCAATGCATTGATTATGATCGGAAATTTAGATGAGAGTTGAATTTGTTTGATATTTGTGTAATTGTAGGGTTCATTGAAGTAAAATAGAGAGGATATAATGAGGTTATTGTATTAGATCGATTGCGATTTTTTTTTAAAATAAGAAAGCGTTATATTTATTATATAACGGTCTAAAAAGATAAATATTCTGTATTTTATGAGACGAAGGGAGTATGTTTTAGTATGATAACTAGCCGATAACATCCACTACTATTTTGTACATACAATAGAAAACACCAATTTCAAAAATTTACATTAAGTTCTTACAATTTAGAATTAAGGACACATTATTTATTAACTTTATGTATTCGATACACGATGATAGAAAAGCAAAGGTCATGGATGTGTTCTAGTCCTAGGAATAGTATAACTACTCAAAAGCAAAGGCCCTGGATGTCTTCTAGTCAACATTAACCTTCTTCGATGTCATATTAATTCCAGCAAAAAAGTTTGAAAGAGGATAATATTTCCCCTTTCCTTTCTTTTCGCTTTCCCTTTTCTGTTCCTCAATCTCCTTTCATTTTCCTCCCCCATACACATCTCCATCTCATTCCCCACCTCAATCTCTCTCACACAAACACTTTCCCCTCCAAAAAACAATGAAGAATCAAGATCACCAAAATCATCATCAAGAATTAGAAGAGAGATCATCATCATCACCAAGCAAAAGCATCTTCAACATACAAATACAAATCCCCACCTTGATCCTTTACTTCCTACTTTTCGCCTCGGGCATCGTCGTCGGAACCACTTTCTTCACCCACATATCCCTCTTCAACTCCTTTCTTGAGTCCCCTCCACCACCATCATCACTGCTCAGTCCGAGCAGTGGTCAGCATAAAACAACAACCCAGGTAATCCGAACAGAATATAGACCTAATGATCAGCCTACGAGCGCACAGAAATCTAGATCGTCGAGTATCCTCGAGAACTACCCCGTTTTACACGGGTACGACGACAGGGTGTTGCTGTGGAGGGCGTCGATGGTCCCGAAGGTGAAGAAGTACCCGTTCAGAAGAGTCCCGAAGGTGGCGTTCATGTTCCTGGCGCGAGGCGGGCTGCCGTTGGCGAAGCTGTGGGAGAAGTTCTTCGATGGACATGAAGGGTTGTTCTCCGTTTATGTTCATACTCATCCGTTGTATAATCAGAGCTTTGAAGAGGGCTCTGTTTTTCATGGAAGGAAAGTTCCTAGCAAGGTTAGTGCTGGAATTTTGACTGGTTTGGGGGGTTTTGAGTTTTGGGAATTCGAATTGATGATTGGTTTTATTGGAGTGAATTTGGGAGTAATGAATTGATTGGATTACTCTTAGTTGCTGCTTGACTTGTGACCTGCTTAAGTTTAATCAAATTCCGAGTCATTTGGATTAACCGGTGTTGATATTAACATTCAAAATCAATGAAAAAAGTTGTATACCGATGTCTATAGAAAAAATTATTATGGTATTGAGAAGAAACTGTGACTTGGATATTTTCTTTTCTTGGGTGCTATCCGGGGCAAGAACAGCTCATGCTTATTTCCTTCTTTGGTCCGTTTTAGACAATTATTCCCGAAAGCAATTCTTTTTAAGGGCAATTATTTTAAAATATCTATCCAATTTTCATCTTACACATTAGAATTAATGATATCTTTAGATACCCAAATAAGATTTGATTTATAACTTGGTACCCATTTACATGGAATACTCATTTTATCTTCATTTTAATTCAACCACACCCCTAAATTAACCCAACCCACCCCCTAACCTAACCCTTCCAAACTCAAACCCTCATCATCCGTCTTCTTCCCCCACTCAATTCAGGACCACAAGCCGAGCCACAACCTACACGTTTTCCATCCAACCGTTGCAATTCATCAATTCAAATTTTTCCAAAATCATTCATACATCAATTCCGTCGATGAAAAATAAGACGATGAAGACAAGTGGCGAAAGACGATGAGTGAACAACCCAAAAAGACGAAGACAAGAAGCTCGAAGATTGAAGGGAAGACGATAAAGAAGACCATGAAGAAGGCTGCGAGGACGGTTGAAGGGAAGAAGACGACGAAGACAACAAAGACGAACAAAGGATGATTAGGAAGGAAAAGAGGTCGAAGTGGACAGGGTTTTGCAAAAGAGGTCGAAGTGGATGCCATATCTGTATTGGACTTCATTCATGATCTCAACTGGTCGTGTGCTCGGTGTATGTTGTGACTTCCTTTTTGCTACATTCGACACCAAATTTTTGATATCCTCGATCTGCTAAGTCAATCTCACAAGTATGAATGAGATCGCATTTCCTTATAACAAACCCCGCGTGTTTGGGTGTCGAAATGGTATTTGTTTTGGTGGTGGGAATAAAGATTTTGGTGGTTGATTTGGTGGTCGACGGATCAATAATTGAGGGAGATGAATTTAAGATGAGATATTTAGGTTGGTAAAAGATATTAATGATTTTTACTCACTTTCAAGCATTAAAATATAAATAAAACTTGTAATGGATATCTAAATATATCATCAAATATTTTGGATACCAAAATGTGATTGAAATTTTTCTTAAATATTTTAATGTAATTTTTCGTTTTTTTATAGATAAAACAAATTTTGTATTTGAAGATTTTGGTTACTAATAAATGATGTGAACTAATAGAGTTAAAAATGAATAAAAAAATTGATTGTTCAAAATGAGTCTTCATAGTTTTAGTCCAGGTACATTGGGAGGAGTGCATAGGAAAGGAAAAGGTTTGTCCATGTATCAATCATCAATTGCATAAATTCAAATTTCAAAATATCACTTAAGTTGTTTTCATATCTCTTGTAAGATCTGATGATATGCATATATTTTTTTTTGGGTGTTGAATTTTTAATCTCACAGTTAGAAAAAAAATGATTTATCATTAAATCAACTCAATTAAACGGCTTATCACAATGCTAAGTCCTTGGATCAGGGAAAAAAAACCGATTAGTACTATTTAGTACGTATTTAATCGTAACGTGGGTCCTTTTTTTACTATTCAATATATATTTTTAGAATTTTTATTTTTTGGTCTTAATAAAATAAGAAAATTATGTCACCGACATTTTATTGAAATATATATTTTAAATTATTATTAATATTTCACGATAGTTTTTTTAAGAAATGATGTTTGATCATTTTGTGTTATGCACATTTAAAATATTACCATCAAATTAAACCGGAGTGAGTATGACATTTGGGATATGTATTATTATAGGAGTGGAAACTTTCAAAGTAAATGATGATTTCAGTCGAAATATTCAAACACTAGTAGTATTGTGTTGTACAGTAACTTGTAGAATTGATGAAGACATGTTGTGTGGAGTAAAAATTTCTCTTAGTAAAAGCCTGCCCAGATGAGGCTGTCTGAGATTGGTCATGAGAATGAAGATATCATCGTGGTGACGGGTGAGTGGTGATCCTGTAATATCCCCATGAAAATTATGTGTACTACGAGTCGGGATTACGTTATCGGAATATTTTTTGCGTCTAATTCTTATCGGTCATCAAATCTATGATCAACACCTGATCCATATGATGAATTTGTTTTTGATTTATTGGCTCAATATGGCGTCTTTTTTGTGATACAAATATGCAATGAATGATCATTTTTGGGTCAAATACTTCAATCATGATTCTGTGTTGAAAATACTAACTATGAGGAGAAAACGAGTTCATAGAGTGCATGGACTGACCTAGATGTCCTAGATGTATGTCGGCTATGACCAATCTATATGGAGCCTTTCATTTTGCTATGTAACCTTTTTATATTTGAAAAGTTTATATGGTTAGTAACACGGAGGGAGTATTATGTTGCACAAAAAGCTTGACTTATAGCTTCAGGAGTAGCATATTCTTAGCTTCAATGTTAAAAATCAAATTTAAATGAACCATAAGTGTATATGGGATATATTCTTTGTGATCATCTCAAAGCCACCATGAATTCCTAGGCATGATTAGCTATAGGATATGTTTGTTTCATAGCAAATGATTTGGTCTTCGATATGCAAGTGAATACATTGAATTATATGTGGTAAACTACTAGGGGGTATGTAGATGGTGTATTGGATCATTGAATTTTACAGTATGATGATAGAACGACCACTTGGGTATCCGAGAAAAGCTTATTTGTTGAACGGATGTCTCAGTGATATGTAACGTTCGAGAAAAACAATTTGTCGTAGTTTGTCATGATAACATCAAATTTCACTTGCTTCACCATACTATTCATAAGATCATTAAACAATCTGTGTTATATGATCAATGTTGCAGGAAGTGGAATGGGGCAAATTCAACATGGTCCAAGCAGAGAGGCGCCTATTAGCCAATGCACTCCTTGACTACTCAAATGAACGTTTTGTCCTCCTATCAGAAGCATGTATTCCTCTATACAATTTTACAACAATCTATTCATACCTCATCAACTCCAACAAGTCCTACGTGGAGGCCTATGCCTTGCTGGGCGGCGTGGGGTGGGGTCGCTACAGTCCTAGAATGCGGCCCCACGTCACGCTGGCCCAGTGGCGTAAGGGGTCTCAGTGGTTCGAGATGAACCGGGAGTTGGCCCTGGAGGTTGTTTCTGACGAGAAGTATGCACCGTTATTCGAGAAGTATTGCAGAGGCGCGTGCTATAGCGATGAGCACTACCTGCCGACGTTTGTAAGCACCGAGTTCTGGGAGAGGAACTCGAACCGGACGTTGACCTGGGTAGACTGGTCTAGGGGTGGGGCCCACCCTCGGACATTTCAGTATCCCCAGGTCACTCCCGAGTTCTTGGAGAGATTGAGGAGGAGTAACCATACGTGCGAGTATAACGGGAAGAAGACCGACGTGTGTTACTTGTTTGCTAGGAAGTTTGCGCCTAATTGCTTGAAGAGATTGCTGAAATTTGCTTCCAAGGTGATGAAGTTCAAATAAGCAGTGCATAGATCAGAAGTTTTGGAGCCCATTTGAGAGGAGTAGGACCAATTTTAACCATTCTGAGATATTCTTTCATTCATTTATACACAGGCTCATAATTGAGGAGTTTTACATGTTGTTCCGGGTGCTGAAGCACAACAGAACAGATTAGCGTTTGCCAGTAGTCATGGTTGCCTGCAATGTACATTATTTAACGCCAAAGTCAGCAAAACATTTGATCAATAATGCAAATTATGTCTACGATGAGTAGAAACCTGTTTGATTAGCGCTAGAAAATTGACCATGAACTTGTTCACAGGCTCCCTACATGCGACCATATGAGTTGAACCCCATACAATTAGTGATATTTGATGAGATATATATTAGTGGATCTTACATTGTCGGTTTCGATTTTTTATAAAACTGGTTCTCACTATATTAAGCAAGTCATTTTTTTGTCGGTATATAAGAAAAAACTTTCTGAATTACGCTTCAACGATAATTTTACCGTGCATTTTTTGATCATGATTTTGATCGTGGAATTTGCTGATTGCGAATTGACATCGTCTCGTCGTTGGGATTCATCTGAGTGTTGAGGATATGTGTGAGCAGGTTTACCCACATCGACCATGGTGAAACAGAAAGAGTAGAATATATATATGAGGAATCCATAACCCATAAGCTTAGGCTTTTGGGTTAGAAGCTGGGCCCAATCCATATGTGTATTCTACTAAAACAAGATTCACCAATTAGTGAGTCGCCTAGTCGAATGCATTTATTCACCCCAATGAATTTTGATTATTACGACTTCTACGTAGTACATTCTGAGATGAAACCCTAGAATTCAACATAGAGATCGATTTCTGCCTTGTATTATTAGGTTTTTGTTTTACTGTTTAATATCCGTTCAGTTGTCCACGTACTTATCTCATACTAACGACCAAGGTAAAAGGTAGGATTTGCAAGAGGAGGATACTCGCAGCCTTATCTGAAAAATCCACATTTTAGTATCGTCGAGAATTTATGTTATTGACAAGAATGAAATGCTAAATGTTAATTGCCAAACGTTTGCAAGACGTATCATTCTCTTTAAGCACACTGCCTGCTAACTCTCCTGATTTTCATTTGTTGCAGATTGGAGTAGAACAGGCATTTAGCATTGAAGCCATTTTGAGTTCACCACGATAGTAGGAAATGAAGGCAAGAGCTCACTCTCGGAAGCAATCATCTTTGATAAACTTCTAGGTTCTATGGTACCTCTCAGCGTTCCATCTATGCTCTGTCGCACGTAGCTGCATTTTTTATGCAAGTAGGTATAATGATATGACTGTTTGAATATATACACCATGCATATATGACATGTCGAAGTCCCACTGGTTTTCCAGGGTTAAGTCCTTGGGATAAATAGGCCCTCAGATTTATCACAATGAAAAGCTTTTAATTTCCTGTCCATATTCTTCCAAGGGTTCTCTCACATATCCCAGTCGTTATTTCAGAGCTCATCTATCGTAGATTGGTTTCGTGTTTCTGTCCATTGCATTATCTGTCAACTGTTCTTGCTGTTGCTTTCACACGAATGCATCTTTATCTTCTACAGAAGATAGGATGTCAACAAGGGAATGGCTGTTTTCTACAATTACAGCTCTCTATGCTTTATTGTGGTGTTTGTCTTGCTTCTTATGTTCCCCTCCTCTCTGTACCAAAAACCAAAGATTATAACATTGAAAAAACATTTTTGTAAACAAATTGTGCCAGGTAGAACTTCCTGTTGGGAAAAGTCAGTGTTGGGCGCATCACAAATTTGCCCAGGCATTTTTCTCTCAATGTGTAATTAAAACGGATAAATAAATAATTCAAAATAAACAGACTCGACATCAAAATTTTTACGTGAAAAACACAAAAAAAAAATTTAAAGGGGTAAAAATCACGGGATCCTAACGGTACCAAAATATCCACTAAAATGGATTATAAATATCGTCTTTAGACTCAATTAGAGGATTACAATGATCAGGATAACACTCAATAATTTTTTCTTTTCTAATGGGATAAAAATATAATTATATAGAATACCACTCAATATCTCAAACTGGATATTTATCTCTTTTTTTTGGTTGATTTTGTGTTTTTGGTGTGATGGTTCGATTTCTGCCCCTTGCTAGATGTTGCTAAAATTTCATTGCATTTTCTGGAATTCGTCGCTGCTGCCTTTGCATGTTGTCATTTCTTGCAATTTCCTGAAGCTGCTGCCTCCTTCGTTTCATTGATAATTGACACAGGTTAGTTAAATTGGAGTTCGACCTGATACAAAGACCAATCCAAAATGGCCCAAAGTTAACCCATATTCCGGATTCTTTTTCACCCTTCTCCAATGTTGTAAATATGTAAGGTTTGGTAGGGTTTTCTAGATAATTCTAGAAAAATCTTGTAAACCCTAGGATAAGGAAGAGTCTAGAGACGAAGTCTAGATCCTTCCGTAAAGATGTATATAAGAGAAGGGTTGGTTCATTTGCTAATCCATCCCACACAAGCTCCAAGAATCCTCGGGACATATTGTAAACACATACAAACAGTACAAACGTTCAAGTTCTCCAAATACAAAATTTTATTTTTATCTTTATTAACGTTCTCACGACTCTTGAACGATAGTCTAAAAAACACGAATTCGAAACAATAAAATCGTGAGATAATGCATGGGTCATCTTCTTCTTTTACTTTTTCATAAGGTGTGGGCCTCATGGTGGGAAATCCACCAACACTTCTGCACTTCTTTAATCAGTTGTTTTTTCAGGCCCAGGCATGTTTATCGTGTGTACGATAAAAATAAATGGCAGTTGTTTAAGAAATGAAATTGAGTTTTTGTCTTTTCATGAATATTTCATAAATTCGAAGAATTTTTTAAATTAATTTTTATTGACGATTTCATCATCACAAACAACTCGTCACTCTAACAATTTTATCAATTAATCTTTATTTTTCTTGAAGAAGTTGATTGAACCTTTTATCATATGTGATGATGGGTCACCGGAAATTCAATTTTTGTCCTGCACTCGGCTATCTAAGTTTTTCATCACCAAATGGCCCTTTGTTTTCTTTTCATAGATCAAAGCACTACTTTTATACCTGCCGTTGCATTCCATTCCATTTACTTATTCTCCGAATCATGGTTTGAATCAGGATTATCTGGGGGACAATTAGAGAACCATATTTCCAGTGTTGCTGCTATGATGTGCAAAATGTGGTTTGACAAGTCTTATGCAAATAAGCATGACCCTTTTCTTTTCTGCATCAGTTAACAAGTCAACAAGTCTATAATTACTCATCTTGGTAAAATGGTGGTCTATGTTTAATCCATAGCGTCTTTCAAGGATTCTTGGCCTGAAAAATGTGTTCAATCTGCAGCTTAATACTCTCTGCCAGAAACTGCAAGGCCAGTACACTGATGCCAACTTCACCTATGTTGATATCTACACCATAAAGACAAACCTTATCGCTAATTATTCTCGTTTTGGTAAGCATCATGCCGACTCTTTTTCCTGGTCTTCTCGGTAAGCATCTACATTGTCACGATGAAATAGAATATTGATTGGATGCATGGATTGGTCTTAATGTTTGCTAAGAAATTAGCACAAATGGGATAGAAATGAATGAGTGGTGTGATTCTCGAATATGTCTGTTTTAACCGACGAAGGTTTCTTGTAATTAGGGCAAAACTATGGAGCTCGTAAGATCGGTATGCCCGAGAACACTTTCGAATCTAATGTTTTATTATCACAGCTTAGGGAAACAGAAACCAGGGGGGAAACTGGCAGCAGTACCCGAGGTTTATTTCATCTTATGCTAATTCTGTGTTGTGGAAAATTTCTGTGGTTACTTAGTATTGCGTTTGGTATGTTCCCTACTAACCAAGATTATGACAAAACCTTGCATCAATGCATGGGATTCTTCACTAGTATCCTCCTTGCGCTAATGGAGAATGTACTTTTTTTTTTCTCTTAAACTTACTTTCGTGTTTGTCTCTCATGTTCCAAATGTGTAGATGTTTACAAAATGTTTTGCTCTTAAATTCCTAGGATTTCAATGCTGGATCTTCCTATGGTGATAGGGAAAGCCAAAGCCTTTTGCTGCTCGGTTTGCTTCTCCTGATGGGTACGCCGATTGTCCTCTTCCCTAAGTTTCATTCCTGTCAATCTTTCTTTCATATCAGATAGCAAATACTGTAGTTTAGAATTTGATCAAGTCGAGGTTCTTTTTTTCCTTCTTTTGTTCCCAGAAGACTTACTTTACTATCAAGCGAACTGATACAACAATAGCTCATCCCACTTTCCAAGTTTGCTTTACCCTTCAAATAGTATCTATATTTTTGTTTCATTTACTTGTGGGTTATATGTGCATATGATCCATCTTTATTGACACAGAGTTCTGAGGTGGTCAGTGTGGTTATAAAGCCATCCAACCAGCTGAAGATCACATTTTTAGAGGTTAGCTTCACATGCGTAGCAGACTCTTAGTAGTCTTTGGTCAAGTTAGTAAACAGGCCCAGGTCAAGTTGGTCAAGTTAGTCTTAGCAGACTCTTCACATGTGTTGTGTTGATTGAACAGGCCCAGGATGTTACAAACTTAGGATCCCTGAAGGATGCTGCTAGAATATTTGTTCCAGGTTTATAACGAACTTCTCCCGTTCCCTCATATGATTCCACTGTGGAAAACTGTTTTTCCCCTGATATCTATGAGGATTCTTGATAGAATAATGCTTTTGATTTGTTGCGATATGCATTTTGTGTGCGTGCCAACTTGCTCGAGGTGTCTGTGTTCATTTGTTCACTAAACCTGGATTAGAATTTGTCTACTAATGCTTGAGTGTATACTGTGCCAGGTGGGTCAACTATTTACCCTGCACGAACCATAAAAATCACGGAAGATTAAGGGTTTAGGTATGTTGTTGCCGGTTGCTGATAGTCTGGATTCATAGGTGTATCAGCATGAACATAACTGCCCATGTTAGCCAAAGATGCAAATAGCTAGATTGTTGGCGTGTTTGGTATCGTTGTTGATTTTTGTTTTCTGTTTTTGTTTCAAAAACGTTTGTTTCTAATTCTCAAATTGATGAAACAGAAGTGGAAAACAGAAATCCTGATTCATCTGATGCATTCAATTTTTTTTAAGGGGCTGTTTGGTATCGCTACCAAAACTGTGAAAACCAAAATCAGTAATAGAAACAGAAAATGAGTAGCGAAAACCGAAATCATTTAAGAAAATAAAATGATTTTTTATAGTGGGGATCTTGAATATTGTATTCATATGAAACAAAAAATAAAAACGGAAAACCATTTTTCCTGGTTTTCTATGTTTTTTGCTTCTGTTTCATCCTTTAAAAAACAGGAATCAGTGTCGAATATTTCTGTTTCATCGGTTAGTAAAATGAAACTAGAAAATTAGAATCAAGAACAATATCAAACAGGCCCTAAGAGTATGGATACATTCGCCTAACCTTGTGTTCGGGAAATGATGTGTTAGCCTTTCCCCCCACACTCTACTAGATAGATTTCTTATATTTTAATTTTTTTCGACTTCAGTTTACTATTGTTTTCAATACCAAGTGTCTTTTTTGATATGATACAAATGATATCATATTTGATGTACTCGCCTATCAGGAATTACTACTTCTATGAGTTTGTTAGAGACACGCAGCATGTTGCTCTCGTGGCTGCCGTCAACCGTGGAAATGTAAGGTTCCCTCCTTGCTCTTCATGGCCTCCCATGATCTCCGAATGGATGGATTATACACTATTCATTCTGCTATTCAGATGTTTGTGAAAGGCCATATCTGTGACGTAATAGCTTTATCCCTGAGGACTTGCCGAAAATACGATATTGTTTATGTTGGTGCAGACGATTGTAACTGCTGCAACTGCGCCTGAATCTATGTGGGACGATGATGGCGTGAAACTACGTTCTGCCGCTATTTCACTGACCGTCTTGTAGTTCTGAAATCTCTGTTGAGCAGGTGACTGGGTGATTAATACGGGCTGTTATCTTATTTCCACTTGAATTTGTTATGAATGGATGAAAAGGTTGTGCTAACACGAACACAGCGTGATGCGACTCCTCTGTATTCAGAGTGATTGTTTCCGATTACAAGCGATGGGACATCTAAGCTGATGGCAGCGTTTTCATCTAGTCCACCCGAGCTCGCACACCCATCTTCTGAAGATTCATCTCTTGCGCTGTAGCTCTCACTTACTCCTCAGACAAAAAGGGATCCGAGGTTGCCAGTTCTTTCCCTGATATCCTGATTCAGGATTTTGCGTTTTTTTTTTTTTTTGTTACATATGGTCGTTACAGGCCATTTTGAAGTTACATACTCCCTCTGTAATTGTGACAATGTTCATTGATGTTAGATTCAACAAATACTCCCTCTGCATGCAGTTACGAAATCGCATATGCTCCCGCTGTATCTCTCATCATCTTATCAATGCAAAGAAATTTTGACTCGCCTAGAAAATAGAGTGCAAATCCATGAATGTGTTCGTACAAAAGTTTGAGCCAGGAAAATTAAAACTAATAAGGTATCTACTCCTTTTTTTTATAATATAAAAAATATATCGATTGAATTTGAAAATTTAATAAAATAAATTTTAGATTACAATAAGTGGATCGACATGACTTTCAAACACTTCCAGAAGTAGTATACCAACAACTTTACGAAAGGTGACTTTAATCGTACAAAGATGTTTATACAATGGTACAACTACATGTGACACCCTTTTTTTTTACCATTACATGTGACACACCCTTGCTTAAACCCTTAAACCTCAAACAACCCGACACGTCTCTTTCCCCCAAAATTCCCCTCATTTCTCACACTATCCCAAAACCCTAGTAATCTCCTCTTTCATCGATCTCTCAAAATCGAAGAACACCCAAATCTCGATTCCACCATCGGTCTCCAATGTCGATTGCTCGATCCCACGCTCTTCGTAGCCTCCTCCTCCGCCGCCGCCATCGATGGCCGCAAATCAGTGAATCTTCTCAATTGTGAGCTCAATTTGTCAAATTTCGTGATGCTTGTGATTTAAGCGCTTTTTTGAGTTCTCGTTTGTTTTGATTTTGAGATTGGTTTTGGTGTTGTGGTTGTTTTCAGGTATGGAAGCTGTGGGAGTTATTCTTGTGCATATGGTGGAGGTGATCTGTGTATGTCTTTTAATGTGGTTAGATGTGAGTTTGTTTGGATTGCGGGATTTCGTGTTGGTTCATGTTTGTTTAGGGATTATTAGGGTTTTTGAGAGCATGAGAATGAGAATGATCTTTTGCTTCGTATGCTCGATTTTGAGCAGTGAGGCTTGTGTTGAAGGCGGTTTCTTTTCAGGGTTTAATACTATGGTTATAGACTACTGTGCGTGGTGAGTACCAAATCTAGGTATCTGCACGCAATGAAGCTTATGATGTGGGGATAATCCATGGGGTTTTTATGCTCGTAGTAATGTTAGAAAACATTTGAGACGCCAGTATGTTCAGTTCATACCACTGAAAATATTACTTTCTTGTTGTTCTGTGCTGGCATGTGAAATTGTTCTTTAGGTTAGAATGTCAAAAGAAAGGTTTTTATTTTGTTTGAAAGAAGTAAGCATTCTTTTCAATTGTATCTGTCCTTGGTCGACAATGACTTGGACATTTGAAATGGGTGTTTGTTTGTTGTAAGGATCTATGGTATAGTGACCTTTAGAGTGAACTTGTCATTGCAGTACCTGAAACTTGGTGCCGGCATTTTGGGAGTTTCCCATTCAAAGGTCCCACTAATCCTCTGAGTCGTGGTGGCATGAAGATACAATCTGCAATGGTGAGAACATTTTTATGTGATATATTTGATGTTGCATGAGACCAGCTTTTTTATGCTGTTGGCTGTCAAATTCGTTCAGGTTTCTATGTCATCTAGCACCATGTAACTCTTCTCCTTTATTCTTCTTAGGGTGCTGAGTTATCGATCTTTTTATATGAAACTAGGTGGGCGACAATGCAAGCTAAACCTCCCCCTCAAGCCCGACATCAGACAGTAAGTTGTCCGCTTCATAAAAAAAAAAAAAATTCATTTAGGATCATTTATGCAGATTTTTAGCTGGAAGGCACCAACTGTTACAGCAACCTTCTAAGATTATATGAGATAGGGGGTCCTGCAATTTAAGGACTAACTTTCACGTATGGGGTGGCTGGTGGCAATTTCGGCATGTACATCATTTCGTATTGTCTTCTTTTTTTAGAGCTCTATTTTGCGCTGATAAATTGCCGTTTCAGTGTATCATGTTAATTTTGGCTGTTTTATAGTGTATGAATTGTGGGAAGAAAAGATGTTCATGCATTATATTGAGGCAAATTTTGTGCTCACTGGTTTCTTCTATGTTTAGGGGGCGGTCAAGGTGGCTATGTTGAGTCCTGGCCTCATCTATGAGCCATATGCCCCTCGAGAGCCTATATCATTTTGGAGAAGGTGGGCTAGTTGATGAATACTATGCATACCTCTTATTGTTTAAATCGTTTTATATAACTTATCGAAATGATTCTGTTGTTTTATGGAGAAAATAAACAATATGCCAATTTTCTATTGCGTATTAGCATGCAGTGGCATCTTCTTCAGTAGTTCTCATGTATGATCCCCATCTTATATTAGTTCAATCCCAACATTAGTCTTGCACTCTTAGCCAAATTAGTTTTGGTTATTGAACATTGCAAAAAGGTCAATGATAAAGATAACTGGAAGTACAGAGAAATGAAGATGGAAGATTGAGCTGAAGAGACTCCATTGATTCTTTTGGTTAGTCATCAGGCACTAAAGCGAACCAACCCGATGATTGAGGACCTGGTTGTGTGGGTGGCATGGTCAGGCGATGCCAGGAAAAGTAAACATTACAGTCAAACCTCCGGCTAGCCAATGTTTAAGTTGATCCCATAAAAGCGTTCTTTCTGTTTTTTATGTGATTGAGGCTGTTATCTGTCACCCTACTACTTCTTACCGGTTCCTTCAATTTACCTCAACTCTAAGATATGGCCATGGTGCCTTTGATTCTTTTTTTGTGGTTTGACCATTGGCTTCGTCATAGTTTTTCGGTCTAGCTACTGCCAGTATCGTTGTCAATGATAGCTAATCTGTTTTCTGTTTCATCCTTTATGCTCTCCATTTCTGACTTGAAAGAATATCAATTTATTCTCTATATCAGATGGTTCACTAAAAGTGGATGGAGAAGGACGAAGGAGGACTGCATTTTAGAGGTGAATTCTGGCAGCTTGACTCCATTGTTATAGGTTAGGTTAATTCTATTTTTTATTTTCTATTTGCTGCTCACTGCTGCCCAAGTCCTCGGCTTTTTCTTATTTGCATGGATATGTCTAGCATGTAAACAGAATCCTTGTTCTTTATGGTGGTTGATCGAGATCTTTCTCTGCAGCTTAAAAGTGCTTATGCCATTGCAAAGTTAAGAAGGTCTGGGTACTCAAAACAGGCGTTCTACCAGGAGGCCTTAGTTCTGTACAAAGAGGTCATGTTACAATCATCTTCTTCCATTTCATTGGTCTATTATAATTTGTTACTAGAAAAAGTTGAAATGCTGTACTGTTGGATTCCTCTCACCGATTCCTGATGCAGAAACCCATATTCCTTTCCCCTCTCAGTCTTCCCCATCTCCTTTCTCTTCCACTTAGAATCCCCTTGTCATACTATATGATGAGATGGGGGCAGCAAGGGCTTTTTTCCATCCTTATCTGATATAGCTTTAAATTGCTGTGACTCTGTTTTTCCAGATTAACACCTTGCTAGCAAATGGTGATAAAAAAACATTGAGGAAGTCAGTTACAGAGAAAATGTTCTCCGTAAGCTTCTCCCTGGCGCTTGCTACTTTATCCCTTTTTGAAGTTCCCTTTCCCATCTGATCTACATTTTGATTGCTCATTACAGGCACTCAAGAATGAGATCAAACAAAGAGAATCTGTTTGGAGTAAGGTTTGCTGGGAAATGATTGAGCCAGCTATCAAGATAAGAACTTTGCGGGCTAGGCTGGCAAGTTTCTCTTAGCTTCCGTTTTCGTTCTTCCAATATGAAACCATCATTTGTTCTTAATCTGCATCCTGTCATTCGAAAGCTTTCCCAACCGGTCCGAACTTTCTCCCAACAATTATTTTTGTAGTGAAGCTAGGTTCTTGAATCCCCTTACAGTGATTGCTATATGGCTTCTTTAATGTGTTTTACTAGATCGAAAATGGTATAGTTTTGATTGAGCTCATCTTATTCTATTTTCAGATCGGTGTTGATCGGAATGACACCAATAAGGTGTTCATACAGCTTACACTTGAGCTTTTAACGAAACAGGTATTTAATTCATTTCTCTGGGTCTAGTTTCACAAAATTTAATTTCCTTGATGGGTTTCTTCTACAAATCATGCATCCAACTCTGAATGTGTCATGAACTTCTTGTAACGATTACTTCCATACGTGGCTTTTGATTAGTGTTAACCAGAGCATTCAATTCCATTTTTATGTTGCAAGATTGGGATAATGTTTGCTGCAAAAGTTCACTCCCCGTGAATTTTTATTTTTAATCTTTTCCTTTGGTGCTTATTCTTCGACGAAGTATCATCTTTTCAGTCCGATACTTTTTCATGCAGAAGTTTGAGGCTTACGATTCAAAAGGTGCTGTTGTTGCTGGAGACAAGAATAAAGAGGTATGAGTTTCCTTTGGACGGCAATGCCCTAAGTGAGCTTTGCCTTTTCACTGGTTCACCGCTTACCAATTTAATCATTTGGTTTCGTAGTTCAGTTTCAAGCGTTGACATATGAGCATCCATATACGTTATTGAGCTGTCGATGTTGACAATGTAGGTCCTTGTTCGTGACATATGGGTGTTTGAGAAATCACTATTCCATCCTGGTTCGTATTGGCGCCTCTGTGGAAGAATTGCTACGTGAGTTACCTCCTTTATGTTCATGAGCCAATACCAAAAAAAAAAAAAAAGAGGTGGATCGTAAAGACAATCCAAACATGTCTACACCTTCCAACAAGTCTACTACAGCATTTATCTTAGGGGGTCGGTGGTTTGATGTTTCAGGAATGCGAACGATGGTAAAAAGCGAGGGGAGAAACAAAAGGAATCATAATGGTGATGGAATGAATTGGGATGTCTGCTGATGGCATTGGCCATGGTCTCTTTCGTCATCACCTTATGAAATAACTTGACAATGAGATGGTTTTTGCAACAAACCTGCGCCTTCTGATTTGTCAATCATCATAATCGGCTACTGGGAATCAAGTCGCCATGTTTGCATTCCTCATGGTGGCAGAGGATGACTGATTTCATCATTTGATCGCTTTCTTTGTTTGATGGATTATATGATGGTAATTACTTGCAACTTTTTCAGCTGGTTGCTTTGCTGAACTTGTCCCGGCTAGTACGTGCTTGTGCTTAGAGAACCTGGAGAACCAGAGCCTACTTGGAAACTCTTTCCCCCAACTCATTACCCTAGAGTCCTATTTGTACTTCGGGAACTACCACATCTAGTTGTGTGGATTGGTGATATGGTTTTCCAGAGATTCGATGTAGCACTCAACATTTTAGTTGGCATGGACCATGCGATTTCAAGGTCCATGATCATTTGATTCCGAACTCCTATGCTCTTTTTGACAGGTTGTTGCCTTCTTATTCTCCTCCTCTACATCAAAAGCATATGGTGTTGTATGAGTGAAGCACAGGAGCTGAGTAATAATCTCGACAGGCTATTACATCGCCTTTTAGCAGAGTGAGGAAATGCCTCTTCGAGAATCGAAGAATCACTCTTTCCTGCTACCGTTTTCGTTTCTACCTTTCCTCTTTGCAAAAGCATCTGGTAGGATTCTCATCTATGTAGTTCGTCTCATCTTCTCCAACAGCTTGAAACTCGAAGCTTTGGATGTAAAGGTCGAGAATCGATTCCAAAGTAACGGTGTTTGTCATAGATTGTTCTGCTTCATCATGAAGACTCTTGTCGAGCAAGCATTCAAGCCGATTATCTTAGGCTCTAGCAGTCATTGCCTGATCCTCCTCGCACCGGATTGCTCACAGCCAAGAGGATCAGCTACCGTTGGCTAACCTGACATCAACTTGAGTACCACGAGTGGTGATCAAAGCATCACATTGTTGAATGATAAAAGCTGGTATTATACAGAACAAATGAATTGTCCCAAAAACAGAACCGTAAATAGATATACCTATTAATAGGATTAGGCCTTGTCGAGTTTGTGGCTAGCCCAACATTATATCATGTTTGTAAAATCTCCCCGAATTTAGATAATGTGTTTTTTTTAAGAGTTAAGTGAATATATAACTTTACGTGTGATATAGATGTTAAATTTATTTTATAATAAATTTTTGTTTGTTAATTTCTTTTTTAATTCAAATATTACGTATCATATCTAATGATAACAAACAACACATCTTTAACTTATCGAAACTGACGAGGTACTATTTTCATATCTTGATTGGTTTTATCCAACTTTACATCAAGGGCTATTCTTGTCGAACATGAAGCTTCCCACTTCACCCTAACAAGAAAAATCAAAAGAAATTGACCCCCAACAATGGGCTGAAGCCATTCCTCTCTCTGCCTCACTCTCCCCTCTCCTCAATCAACCACTCTCTTCTTCCCTTCAAAACCCATCACCAAAACCCATCAAAGCCCACAATCATGGCACAATCATCACTGCCCAGTTCATCAGTTTCACCATTGAAGTGCAAAAGCAGTGATCTTGAGAGCGTTGAGGGGAAACTTGGGTTCCAGATTCATGGGATCGAGGAGGAAGTGGTGAAGAAGATGGTTTATGATGCACTTGTTTGGTATTCTATGAATGGCCTCCTTGCTGGGGATAGAGCTGTCAAGGTTTGGAATTGAAACGGCCCTTTGATGTGCCCTTTTTGTTGGGTTTTGTGATTTGTGTTGGATGTACATCCTTGGGTCTACTACGATTAAATGATTAGGATTTTTTATAGAATTGGTTTGATCGGGGTTTAATGCCGTGGATTGGTTTTGATGTTTGGTTGTGCTGTTATTATGTGAAGTTTGGTGGGGATGATTATTTGTTGGAATTGAATATGGTAACAATTGGTCACGTGTTGTGTTGAGAGGTGTTTGAGGGTAAAACTCTAATAAAATTGTAATAACATACAAGATGTGTTGCATTGGAATGAAGTGTTTAGAATATAGTGGCTGAAGCCGAATAATAAGGATTTTCGATCACAACCTGTGATTATTTGTTTACTTCTGTTATGATATCATGTTGAGGAAGGAATTATGCTGAAGGCTCGAGCTCGAGGGAGAAGAGGTAGGATTAGTATTTGTATCGAAACAAGAGGGTGAAGGTTGTGTTCAGTTTTTCCTGTGCTGAAGCAGATTGCTAGCCATTATGATGAACTTAGACGGTGCAGAATTAAGCTTTTCTATGTGTGATATCGTGTGCTAAACATGCTTGGATGAGTTATGTTGATTTCTTATGGATGTGCAAGGCTATGCGGTTTTATTTGGATGAACTTCTTGCAGAGATCAGGTACACTTCCTGGAGTTGGAATGGTTCACGCCCCCTTTTCTCTACTGCCCATGTCGTTCCCCGCAAGTCATTGGAAACAAGCCTGTGAATTAGCTCCTATCTTCAATGAACTTTTTGATCGCGTTAGTTTGGACGCAAAGTTCCTTCAGGACTCTCTTTTGGACTTTAGTTTCTCTCCTTTCCTTTATTTTTTTTTTTTTTGGGGTCGAATTTCTGTATACATTTCTAAGAAGCCAAAAAGGAGACTTTCCTTGATAAGCATATTGATAAGTATTTCAATTTGATATAAAATTCCTTCAAGAATCCCTTTTTTTTCTCCTGTGTTTTTACATTGCAGAACTAAAAAGGTGGATGAATCACTTCAAGGCTGTTGGATATCCATTCCAAAATGATAGAGATCAATAAAATAGAGGTTTGTCATCTCGTATCAGTAGACAGTAGACAATGCTGTTCGCATATTATCTTGATATCTTCTGTACCCTGAATTCCATGTTATCTGTTTAATCCATAACTTTCTCCGATGATCATCAAGTGCAATAAGAAAGTTTTATTGAGATTTTGGTACTTATCCACTTTTATTGAACTAACATAGGAAATACGCTTGGGTTTGCATCGGTCAGATTACATGCTTGATGTCCAAACTAATCGACTTCTGCAAGTCGAATTCAATACAATCTCATCTTCATTTCCTGGTCTCAGCTGTTTAGTCAGCAAGCTTCACAGGTTAGGTATTTGACCCTCTTTATTCTTCATCAATCATGTCATGCTCATGTTATACTGTGTTTTATCCTTGTCTTTTTCTGTTGTCTCATAACCTATAGTCTTGTCTAGCTGACAAACATTTTGTGTTCTACAGGAATTTACTTCATCATTACGGGAGTCACCTTGGATTAGACTACAGTAAAGTCCCAGAAAATGCAGCTCTGGACAAGTTTGCTGAGGCGTTAGCTAAAGCTTGGACTGAATATAACAACCCGAGGTTTGAAATGCCATATCTGATCATTACTTTGTTTTATTTTACGGTCCTTGTGTTTCCTCTTCAAGTATTCGTTCCCTAATTACTCCTTTGCTGGGCTGTGGTCTTGTTTGTGGTTCAACCTGAAGAAAGGAACATGTATGACCAGCATTGGCTGTCGACCATACTGAGGGAAAAATATCCTTTTTATTCCGTATATAAAATAGTATGTTGTTACTTTGCTAACGGGCGTTGAGTACATAAAGCATAAAGCATAAGCTGAAGTTTCATATTCTTTCAACTTCTTCAATAATACGAACATTATGGGTTGAGCAGTTTGCTACAATTGTCCGTTCCCATGACCACGTTTGTCCTCAACTTTAGAACACACACTGGATTTAGGCTATCAAAAGAACACTAGCAGAAATCGATGCACTGGCAGAACTGTTGCCTGATGGAACACTTACTGTGTAAGTAAATTGACATCAGTGGTTTCATCGTGTACACCTTAGATTTCGATTTCTGTTTGCCCCAGGTTTTTGGGGGGAACATTGCAATTCTTCGTCTGAGTGGATTGTTGCAGAAATGGAGAAACAGTAGCAATTGTTTATTTCAGAGCTGGATATACACCCACTGATTGTCCTTCAGAAGCCGTGAGTCATATTTTCCTCAGGATACTAATGCTACTGATATTTACGTATACTTTTTCACTGTCTTGAAAAGTCTCTTTCTGGTTTGCTCTTTGAATTAATATGAACTCGAGAACTTCATATCTGACTATCTGGTGTCTCTTGTTTGTTACACAGGAATGGAAGGCAAGGCTATTGATCGAGCAATCGTCTGCTGTCAAGTGCCCATCAGTTGCTTATCATTTAGCAGGCACCAAGAAAATTCAGCAAGAGCTTGCAAAGCCGGGTGTACTTGAGAGGTAATGTTCATTATACATTTGATTCCAGCTTCTTGCAACTTTGGAAAAAAGTGATTTGCTTATACATGATGAAGGAACTATAATGAATAATTATAAAGTTTGGTTGTTGCTCTCTCTATGGTCTTGGTTTATTTGCCTTTTTATTGTGCAAAAGCATATGAAATGTTATATTATACTTGTTGAATGGAAAAAGGGAGTGACCACAGTTAATTACTCTCAAACATATGCAAATTTTGCTGTCTCAAAGATTGTGGCCGCTTCCCAACAAGTTAGTTTATCCTTGTGTTCTGAGCAGGTTTGTCAATGACAAAAATGACGTTGAGAAGCTACGGAAGTGTTTTGCAGGGCTCTGGAGTTTGGAAAACTCTGATATCGTGGCACGCGCAATAGAAAAGCCTGACCTATATGTCATGAAACCACAAAGAGAGGGCGGGGGTACGTTCTGTATTACTGTTCTTGGTAAAGCGACACAAGCCTGCTATAGTTTCTTTTGAAAGTTCTTGTGGCATGCTTAATTATCATGGTTTTCAGGGAACAATATTTACGGCGATGATGTGAGAGAAACCTTGTTAAGGTTGAGTAAGGAACAAAGCGAGGAAGACGCTGCTTACATCCTCATGCAACGGATTTTCCCTGTAGTTTTTCCTGCATTTCTGATACGGGATGGTATCTGTCATAAAGATCACGCATTGTCAGAACTTGGAGTTTATGGTGCTTATTTAAGGCAAACCACTAAGCCAACTCATGTTTCCTGAATCTTGGTCGCGGTCATTCCTGGTGCAAGAATTGGGGATATGCTGGAGTAGTACTTTTTAATCTTGTACCTGTCAGCATTATAATTGTCTTGTCCTTATTGCCACATAAACAAAGAGAATGTCATCGCAAATGAACAATGTGGATACCTGATGAG
Organism: Drosera capensis; assembly: GCA_001925005.1. Lineage (NCBI taxonomy): Eukaryota > Viridiplantae > Streptophyta > Magnoliopsida > Caryophyllales > Droseraceae > Drosera > Drosera capensis. The sequence goes on from LIEC01006041.1 coordinate 120,072, forward strand.
AACGAAGGTGTCTTCCTCGAACGAGGGCGGTGTTGCAGCCGGATTTGCTTTCTTGGACAGTTTGTATCTTACTTGAGTCACCCAAAGAGTTCTCATAGCTGCTTGCTAGGATTTGCAGGTGGTCTGTGACTGTGATGGATTAAATTTTGAAGCTTCATGAATCATGACCAAGCTGTAAAGTTAATCGCAACACTTCCTATCTTCTTAATAAATTGATCATTATTTAGTCTGTTTGATGATGCTGAGGCTCTCGGGCTTCGCTCTATTTTGGCAGAAAATGTTGATATGAGCAGAAACTGCATGGATATTCTCGTGAATTAATGCTGTTTCGAGCTACTTTGCAAATAGTGATCAAAGCCCAGGTGTTAACTGCAGCTGCCATCGATGTCATCCTGATTGCCTCGACAACGGGATCTCTGAGTAAACATTGTCAACATAAATTGAGATCTAAAACAGGTGTTGCTAGTGACACAAGTGCTCAAAACTTGTGAAATCTATAGCATCAAACCATAATCATACTAGACGTTTAAGCATCATCTTACAGAACGTGTAAACTCTATTGCACAAATGCATCACTCTAGATTCAACTATTACAGTGGCACACTACACCAACAAAGAAATGAAACAATCCTGCTTTTGTTTTCTAAAAATTCCTCTATAGGCTATGGTCAGCGACCAGTGAGGCACCAAATCAGCATATCGACAATCATGCGAGTCAAAATGATCAGAATATCCTGCAGCACAAATCCTATGTATAGTTCACAGTCAGGAGGCAAAGGAAGAGCACGAGCCGTCAGAATTGCATAACTCATTGTCATTTTCGTCGTCATTGTTGTCGTTGTTTTCGTCTCCTACACTTCCTTCTGAATCTGCAAGCTGATCAAAGAATTCATCAAGGTACCAAGGGCACCTCTCGTTCCAGTCCCCCCGCTTGGCCTGTGCCCTCCATTTCTGGTCGGCTATCATTTCAGGGGAGAGTCCCCATTCCACCATCTCCTCGTCTGTGTGATGGACCGCCAAGCTGTATTCTCCACCTTCTCCCAACTGCATTACTCTGAACTCACAGTTTCCGGGATTGTTCAACCGCTCGAATTGTTCTACCGTCCATTTGAACCACTTCATCAGGAATACACGGGAAGTCAGCCCGTGTGTGACAATGATGAGGTTTAGTTCGTGCAAAGGGTCCCGATGAAGCCTGTTCATGTCTATATCCCTCCATAACGATTCCAAAAAACCTGCAGTTTGAGATTTTGCATCAGCATTAAGGGGGAGAAAGACAACAAAAAAACATAAGCCTTAAACGAACAAATTGCTTTGCATCTGTTCAATTAGTATCTTTTGAGGCAACATGAGGTGATTTCAAAAGGATCAACACAACACTAGTTACATTACCGAAGCGGAACCCATACAAGACTAAATCAAGCAACTCACACGACTCAAACAGATATCAACATGAATCACGCTAGAATCCACAACTATCTCTGAACAAAACAAACATGCCCTCTCCTCAGATGTATAGTCTGAACCAGGAGGTCGGGGAAGAGCATGAACTACAACTACTGCTACTTCATCCAAACGTCTTTCTCTTTGATTAAAAGTGTCAGAAGTCACACACAGCATTTCGACTTCATAACAGACTGGGGCCCCTCGTGTGCCAAAAGGAAGTTCAGGCTTCTAAGGCAATCAAACTGACATATAAATGATTTTAGGCTCATATGACTTGCAAAAAAGTGTTCATAAACGACTCATGAGCATTTCAAATACTTACTTCAACAATCTCATTTAGAGTACTCGTTAAGCTGGTAACCAGTTGTAACCCCAGCCAGATGGACCCTCAATCGAATTAGATCAACACTGAGATCAAATGACTACATTAACAAGAAACAACCACAAACCAATCCCTCATCTCAAATTTCCCGTCGGCTTCCTAACCAAGTTGACCAGGAGTAATAGATGATATTATCATGACCACCGAAACAGAACCCTAATACTCCCCCAGAAACCAACATTACCAACTGATGGTATAAGGTCGACTAATGTATATCTGACACTGTTCTACCTAAAGTCTGAATTCATGCTATATGGCCCACTAAAGTAAATGCCACACTCAAGTCAACTATGACGCTTTCCTGTTTAACGAGGCAAAAATGGTCAGATTCATAGGTCAAACTCGTCGTCTAAATCTAAAAAGACACGGTAACATTCCACACATAAATCAATGGAACAGTGACAATCCAAACAACAAAACAGTAACAATCCACACGATCGAAACCAAGATCCGATCCAAACACAACAACATCATCATCATCCTCATCACCACCACGACTCACTGGAAACCCGATCGAACACGTCCGCCGCCGACTCCCCCTCGGGAAACCGATAAAAGAACCTCCCGAACCGCTCCCTGGCTTCCTTAACACACTTCATCCTCTCCTCGACCTGAAAATTCCCGAAATCCTGTTCCCGAATCCGACACTCCTCCCTCACCCCGATCACCCGTCTCCTGCTAAACGATCTTCCGATTTCCCGCAACGTCGATCGCGTCCTCTCGTACGGGGAGACGTAAAAGTAGACTCGGTATGATTCGGAGGTGGAGAGGAAGAGGCGGCGGAGGGCGTCGCCGGCGAGGTAGGATTGGTGGCGGCCGATGAGAGTGAGGGGGATTTTGGGGTCGGGGGTGGTGGTGTAGGTGGAGGGGGCTAGGTTGCCAAAGGACTCGCCGTGCCGGATCAAAACTATGCGTTTTGGGAGGTGGTGGTGATGGTGGTGGTGGTGAGGGGAGGAATTTGGGGTTTGGCTTTCCATCTTGGGGTTGATGGTGGTTGTGAAAGAGGACGTTGATGTGTGTGTATTTGTGTTCTGTGATGGTGATGGAACTCGGAAGTGTCTTAAGAAAAGGTCAGGAATTTTGTTTGTTTCATATTGCTGGGGCATTGAATTGAATTTTGCACGTCGCACCAGCTGTGATATTCTGTCCAACTTCCGTGTGCATATCAAGGTAAAGTTCTGCCGCACTTCCAATCTAATAATCGCATGGTTTCTTTTATTCAAATTAAATATAATATTTTATAATTATTTAATATTTAATTTGAATAATTTTATTATTCATATAAATGATACGATTTAAATTTTTTATTGATTCACGATTATGATACGTAATATTTATTATCATTAATATTTAATAATATTTTTTAAAAAATAATGTTTTATCGTACTGCAACACCAATCAAACATTTTATCGTCATATGCGCTCGATCAAAATAGTGTAATATCTTTGGGACGGAGGGAATATGTTTTTTTAGACCATTTTTATACTAGATCAACATATTATATTCAATTTGGATTGGAGAGAGTATTTCATTTATTACAACAGGTAACATAAAATAGTATTGTTCTTGTAGCAATATGTATGTATGGTTTTAATTGTGCGTTTTTGAGATTTTGTTCTAGGATCTTCAATACGGTTTGCAAGACGACCAATGACCCTTTTTTTCTCTTTTTTTTTCCTTTTTTTTTTAAATTATGGTGTAATAGTAATCATATTAAGTTATGTATTTCAATATTAGTTAATAACATAATTTTATAATATCGTTAAGATGAGAAACTAATAACTCAGAATATTATTTTAACTAGGTCCATTTGTCGATGCAATCTTTGATGTGTTTTGTAGGATGACCAATGACTTATAATTTTTATTTATTTTTTTTACAAAATTATCGTGTATTCCTAATCATATTAAATTATGTATTTTAATTTTGATTAATAACGTAATTTTTTTATATTGCTAACATGAAAAAAAAACCCTAAAAAATACTTATTCAATAGTATCGAATGTTTAAGTGTTGCATCTAGATCATGGCAAAGAGTGTATAAAACAATTAATATTTAATCTTCTCAACTATCATTCAATTATATTTTTTTTACCCATGAACCATAGAAATAGTCATTTAACCATCTAAACTTTGAAAAAATCATTTTGGCCCATGTCCCTACTTTTTTTTTTTTCAAAAAATCTCCCATGAAGAATGACATATGTCTATTTTCAAGATTAGAGGAGTTTATGTGCAAAATGTTGAAAGTTCATGGGAGTTATGCACTATTTTTCCTTTAAAAAAATTTGGATAATAATTTCAACAAAAGTTATACTCCCTCCGTCCCAGATAAATTACGATATGTTGACTTGATAAGATTATTAATGAATATATCAACTTCGTGAGTGATTGGAAGAAATTATGAGTAGATGGAAAGAACAAAGATAATGAAAAAGAATATGATGTGACATAAAGTAGAAGTAGTTTGAGTTTTTTGGTATTTTAAAATTATCTAAAATAAAAATATTATAATTTATATATGATGTTTATTTTTAATAATATGTCTTAATTTGTCTGGGGTCGAGGGAATATGAAATTTTGTGATGATATTAAATTGTAATGTTTGATCTACCGCCGGATTGAACAAGTCCAACTTTATCCTTGTGAAAACTTGAAGTTACTTGAATAGAACGCTAGCTGACTTGTAGATAAGATCATAAGATAACGAAGCTGCATCATTTCATCGGTGGATTCTTATCTAAAGTGGTATTCAAAGCTGTATATGTGTAATGTGTGGCTGGCTTACAATAATTTTTCACGGTCTGCATGCATGTTGAAGTTGGCACAAAGGAAAACCTAACATTTGTTCTTATTTTTGGGAAACCTCATCGGTCGGTGAATTTTTAGTTTAAGATTTTGAAAGGAGTAATTAATCTGTGACTTTCTAGAAGTGGAAAGCCATGATATCGCATGATACATATAGGGTTTTTTTTAATGTAAGAATCCATCAAAATAGTTTCAAAAACCTCAAGTCTTAGTAGTCATATTAAAATTGAGATTAAGATTTCATTAAAATAAAATAAATCTTACAGATGGTAAGGACATAACCCCTAATCTTATAAATTGATGAACAAAAATAAAAAATACCTCCTAATTCGACTTCGTAAAGCTACGAGGTATACACAATCTGTTATTAGCATTTTTAAATTAAGACCATCTATAAGATCGAAGATTATACCTCACTAACCATGCTAACCTTGTTTCCATGGCTCTATTCATCGTTATGTCGAAAAGAAAATTTGAAGATGGCAATTCAAACTTATTCTCATGTACCAATCCTTTTCTCTATAACCAAGCCCTTGTATTATCTCTCGGAAAGTGTATCTCCATTCAGCATCAACAATCCTTGTTCATATATCTGATGTAAGATTGAAGTCGATCCATTCTTTGGGGTTGCTGATTTGGCAGAGAAGTAACAATCATCTTTCACTCCTCCTTTATCCATTTACAATCTCGAATAACATGAAGTGTATCTTCCACTGTCTCCTCACAGAACACACAAATCGAGTCTTTGTTGATTCTCCGTCTATGCAAGAACTCCTTTGTGAACAAAACGTTATGTCTCACGAATCAAAATAACAAGTTTTCTCGCTGGGGGCCCTCATATCCCACACCCTCTTCCAGTTGGAGGATTCGGGAGATAGGATATGACCAAATTGTTTACGATTGAATTTGATAGTCCTTTGATTAAGATTGACCTCACTATCGAATTTCCTCAACCTAGTGACATCACTGATCACTTGAGAACATTCCATAGCTTTTGGTATTAAAATAATTACAGTCCATTTAATTTACAATTGTCCATCCAAATGGTTACTAACTATAGTCAATTGGTTTTACTAACATGATTATACACACTTCACATCATTGTTATATTCCTTCATCTCATATTAATCATAATATTTATTTGATCAATCTTAAAAACAAAATATCAAATGATGTGAAGTGTGTACGATCATATTAAAAAATCCAGTTGAACATGTAGTTACTTTTATCCCCAAATAATTGAAAGCAATTCACATGTAAAATACTACATATAAGACGAAAGAAACCACAATATATAATCACAAAAAATCAAATATAATCACCATTTTCCCTCATAAACAAACAACCATTCGTCTGTCTGTGCCGACGACTAGTTCTTCATCTATCTTTCACTCACCGATCATCTTTTGTTTTAGTTGGAATGATTTAATTTAATCAAAATTATAATTTTATTAAAATGATAGAATAATAATCATATATTGAGACAGATTGAACATCTAGTTACTTCTATCCCCAATAATTAAAAGCAATTAACCAATAAAATACTCCAGATAAAAAGAGAGAAACCACAACATATATTCACAAAAAGTTAAATATAATAATCATTTTCCCTTATAAACAAACAACCATTCAACTGTATTAATTCTTCATCTATCCCTCACTTATCTTCATATTTTAATTAAAATAATTTAATTTAATAAATATTATAATTTTATTAAAATAAATAAAATAATAATTATATGAGTCAGAATATCTACTAACTTCTATCCCCCATAATGAAAAACAATTAACCTATAAAAATCTCCGGATAAGTCGAGAAAAACCTCACCATGTAATCATAAAAAGTCAAATATAGTCCCAATTTTTAACTTTAATCAAGCAACCACTAGCCTGTCTCTGCCGTCGACTTCTTCATCTCTCTCTCTGGCTCACCAATCATCTCCGGGTTTCAACTCCGCGTCGCCACTCTCACGAATCCGTTTTCCCACGACCGCAGAAACAAGGTTCGATTCTCATCCAATTTTCAATTTCCAGTCCGTGTTTACTGTTCTATTGTCATTTTTTCTATGTATCGAAACAGCGTGAATCCTGGGTTTGTATGTATTCAATCCTCCATTTTAAGGTGGAGAAATGGTGATTGATATTTCGATTCGTGTTTTGAGTGTGTTGCGTGAGACTTTACAGTTAAACTATAAAAATTGTCCCCTAAAGGGAATCCGGTCTTAGGGGATCTCGCTAATCTTATAGGCGGTACAGTGGATTGCTGCACCACAAACAAAGTGTCGTACAAATATCACGAATTCAGTGGTAAACATATGAGGAAACAAGATCTGAACACTGTTTTTAATGTCACATATGTGTCGAGGAGTAAAGCTGGAGTTGATGATAAAGGTTACAGTGTTAAATATCTTGACTTTTTTTACACTTCTAAGGTACAGATAATTGGACTATGGCTTCTGAAGAGGGAACTGAGAATTGTGTTGGTTGGGCGGCGAGGGATCCGTCAGGACTTCTTTCTCCATACAGGTTTAATCGCAGGTAAAACCCATCTGTGACTTCGGCTCAGATAGATTTGCATTAACCAGTGTGCTGATCGGATGAGATCAGTTTGATTATGATTTGAAGTCCTATGTAACTAAGGGCATCATGGTGGTTTTCTGTTGAAGTAATGACACTTTATTACTAAATCAGGGTCGTTAAGGCCGATGATGTTTCGGTCAAGATCACTCATTGTGGAGTGTGCTATGCCGATGTAGCATGGACGAGGAACAAATTCGGTGATTCCAAGTATCCACTTGTGCCTGGGTACGTACTTGATTTTCATTTATGGTATCAAGTGGAATGTTATGTTATCTTTTTTGTGGCTGATAAAAATGTATGTGTTCGAATGCAAGGCATGAGATTGTAGGGATTGTGAAAGAGGTAGGAGAGAACGTTGAGCGATTCAAAGTTGGGGATCATGTAGGTGTAGGAACCTATGTCAACTCCTGCCGGGAGTGCCAGTTTTGTGATGATAGGCTCGAGGTGCATTGTGAGAAGAGGCCTGTTTCGACATTTAATGCTGTCGATATGGATGGGACGATCACCCGAGGAGGGTATTCTAGCTCCATTGTTGTCCATCAAAGGTACTTATCGCATTTCACACAGATTTAGAAGCTAAAGGAACTTGATCTTGTATTTGATATATTTGCCTATTTACTGTTGTGAAGCCACTCAAACCAAACAAAGAATTGTTGTGCTTGCTCCTATTTATAGGTTGATACGAGACTGTAAGTATCTTTTGTTAGCTCTGAACTGATATCTCCTGTCCAGTATCTTGTCATAAGGCCATACCAGAAGTTGCATCTTGACATCTGCCATGATGTTCTCCAAGATTTTGCAATATATTTTGTGAAATACGGAGTAATTTTTTATTGTCATGTTGTTTTTGTTGGATTTTAGTGTGTTTTGAGCAAATTTGATCATATTTTAATGTGGGTTCCTAACGTCGGTTTGGAACGCTATAAGCTTAATGTAATCACGTTTATTGAAGATGAAAGTAGTATATTAACACACTCAAAACTCATAAAGAATGAATGAGAAATTGATGCTCAAAGTGTAATGTTTGGTGCATTTAATGTGGTGAAGTGTACCAAAGTGTTGCTAACCCACATTAGAGTTTATGTAAGTGGAAGAGTGCCTTATAAGTGGGAATCTTGTGATAAGGGATGAGTTCCTTGGGATACTTAATTTTGTGTGTAGGTGAGGATCTAGGCTTTGCCTTGGTTAAAACATGCGCGCGTGTCGGGCCGGGCCACTAGGCAACTAGGTCAAGCCCAGTGACATTCTTGTTTTTTCGCCAACGAACCAGAACACGCCATGTGGCGCGATTGTTGTCTCCCGTCAACTGCCCTCTTAGCATTATATAAACAGTGCACTGGATCCAATCTAAACACACTTTGATTTCCATCTTCTTCCTCTCCTTTTGTGCAACACGAGCCTATCGACGTGTTGTAATCCTTCTCTTTCATTTACTTCTTTTTGTACTGCACGAGCGCATCGATGTTCATTGCATTCTTCTTCCCTTCTATTCGAGTTCCAAAAAAGAAAGATTTAAGACATATAAGGTACGTCTGAGCTTCGTTAAGGTAGTGCAACTTTAACGTTACGTGTCGTTGTATCTTGAAGATTTTTTGTCGTAGTCTGTATGCACAGAACAAAACAAATTATTCTTAAGGAAAGAGTATTACTCGTCTCGACATAAACTTTAAATAATTTATTTTCCTCTTTTCTTAATCACCATTTCATCTAATCGTTAAACAACCATCAATCTTAAAACTAATTTTACGTACTGCTAGATTATGACTTGGTGATTGCTTAGGGATTGATTGATTTGTCTACGGATATCGACTACTTCGCTTATAAGTTTGATTACCTTCGGGACTAATGAACTTGACTTCTTAGTCTATGGTTTTTTTTACTATAAATCCTACAGATCTCTATTGCCTACATAAAAAAAAAATATAGATCTGTTAATATAGTGATTGTGTGATCAAGTTTGTGACATGTTTATTTCTGTCTGTGTTTAAAGAAGAAATGGCAACTGAGGTTCCAAATGCTACGAATAATACCAACGCGAACCCTTTCCCTTCCCGTTTTGTTGTGGCAACGCCAATGGTACATGGGAAGAAGCCTGAGAAGTTCACGGGGGTGGACTTCAAGAGATGGAAACAGAAGATGTTGTTCTATCTCACTACTATGAGTCTGACGAAGTTTCTGATTGAAAACAAGCCACAATTGGTTGTAGAAGAGAACGACCCTGTCAAGATAGTGTCATTAGAATAATGGAAGCACGATGACTTCGTATGCCATAACTACATACTGAACGGACTGGACAACGCACTGTATCATGTGTACAATTCGTTCGAGACTACCAAAACTCTTTGGGAGTCCTTGGAGAAAAAGTACAAAATCGAGGATGCTCGTTTGAAAAAGTTCATGGTGACGCGGTTCCTAGAGTTCAAGATGTTGGATTCCAAAACGGTGATGAGCCAGATCCAAGAGATCCAAATCATCATCCATGGCATCCTGGCGGAGGGCATGCAGACTTGTGAGACCTTTCAAGTCGTCGCCATCATTGAGAAGTTACCCCCTCCTGGAAAGATTTCAAGAATTATCTCAAGCACGACCGCAAGGAGATGAAACTTGAAGACCTCGTCATTTGTCTAAGGATCGAGAAGGACAATTGTTTGGCTGACAAGAAGACAGGCAAGATACCAGTGGAGGCGAGAGCAAATATGGTGGAACCCGGGACAAGTCGGAAGAGGAAACAATCCGACAAGGAAAAGCAAAAATATGGATAGATGAAGAAGTTTAAAGACAACTGCTTCGTCTGTGGGAAACCCAACCATAGGGCTAAAGACTGCAAAGCTAAGAAGGACGGTCAAGGAAGAGTCAATTTGGACGAAAGCAAAGACAAGTCTATTGGAATGTCCGAGCTGAGTTTTAGTGCAGTGATACTGGAAGCCAATGTAATCGAGAACATAAGAGAGTGATTCGTGGATACTGGAGCCACCAACCATACTTGCGCAAGGGAATGTTCTCAACATATACATGGGTAATTCTATATCATCTCCTATTGCAGGACAATGAACCATTTTATTGAAGCTTACTCAGGAAAAGAACTTACCCTTAAGAATGTATTGCATGTTCTTGACATTAGGAAAAATCTAGTGTCTGGTTCATTGTTGTCTAAGACAGGATTTAGGTTGTTTTTGAGTCAGATAAGTTTGTTCTGACCATAAACGGCATATTCATAGATAGAGGATATGTACTTAATGGCTTATTTAAGATCAACTGTATGTCTGTATCCCGTAAGGCGGTTAATAATAATAATAATAATAATAATAATAATCATCATCATTCTTCTTACTTGCTTGAGTGCTCTGATTTATGACATGTAAGATTTGGACATGTCAACTATAATACTATCAAAAGGTTGGTAAGTATGGACTTACTTCCAGCATCTAAAGTATATCCACATAAATGTGAGGTCTGTGTAGAGGCTAAAATAATGTCTCTAGAACTTATTCACATTGACATATGTGACTTAAAGTTCGTGCAAACTCAAGGTGGGAAAAGTGTTTCATTACTTTCATCAATGATGGCACAAGGTACTGTTATGTGTGCTTACTACGAAGTAAGGATAAAGTTGTGGAAGCATTCAAGCAATACAAGATTGTAGTCGAGAATCAACTTGATAAACGAATAAAGATTATTCGTAGTGATAGAGGAGGAGAATATGATGCTCCTTTTGATGAATTCTGCAATGAGGTAGGTGTTTTTCATTAAACGACGACCCCTTGTTCACCATAATCTAATGGTGTTACTGAACGCAAGAATCGTACCTTTAAAGAAATAATGAATGTTATGTTGATATGTTCTGGTTTACCCCAGAATTTATGGGGGGAGGCAAGACTCTCTGCTAACCATATCTTGAATAAAATTCCACATAAAAGTAAAGATAAAACTCCTCAAAGTGTGGGGGTGTTTGGCTAAGGTAAAAATACCAAAGCATAAACAAGTGAAAATAGGTCCCAAAACTATTAACTGCATATTCATTGGATATGCACATAATAGCAAAGCTTATCATTTCCTTGTGCACAGATCAGATAATTCTGAGATACAAGAAGGAACGATAATTAAGTCACGGAATACTGTGTTCTTTGAAGAAGTCTTTCCTCATAAAGAAAGGAAAGAAACTGAGTTTGAAAAAGACCTCGAAAAACTTCCACAAATAGTTCACATCAAGAGGATTTAGAACCTCGAAGAAGAAAACGATCAAGAAAGACCAAGATTTTTGGTCCAAACTTTGATACGTTTATGATGGAAGATGAAGAACCAACTTCAATAAAGGAGATTTTGTCAAGTCGAGATGCTCTGCTCTGGAAAGAAGCCATCATTAGTGTGTTGGAATCCATTATGCAAAATCATACTTACGAGCTGGTAGATTTACCATCAGGTACAATACCTTTAGGGTGCAAAATGGATCTTGAAAAAAAAGTTTAAGTCTGATGCTATTATTGATAAGTACAAGCCAAGATTGATAGCCAAAGGTACAAACAAAAGAAAGGTCTTGATCACTTTGATACCTTCACTCCTGTAGCAACTCTAAATAACATGGAGATCCATTAAATGGATGTTAAGACAATATTCTTGAATGGAGAGTTGAAAGAAGAAATATACATGGAACAACTAGAAGGATTCGTTGTTCATAGGAAAGAAAAAAAGGTGTGCAGGCTTGTGAAGTCTCTATATAAACTCAAACAAACCTCAGTACAGTGGCATGAAAGTTTGATAAAACGATGTTGTCAAATGGTTTTAGTATAGATGAAGGAGACAAATGTGTCTACTTCAAAAGCGCACCTAGAGGCACAGTTATAATATATGTATACGCGGATAACATGTCAATCCTTAGCTCTAATTATGATATGATTATAGAAACTAAAAGAATGCTGAAAATGCATTTCGATGTTAATGACATGGGTTTGGCAGATGTTATTTTAGGATTGAAAATCCTAAGGACATCAGAAAGACTTGCTCTATTATAGCCTCACTACATTGAGGCAGTACTTAGAAATTTTAATGTTGTCGAGGGTCCTATGGTTAAGACACCAATTGATCCAAATATGCACCTGATTAAGAATCGAGGTGATCCTGTGTCTTAATTAGGGTATTTACGCATACTGGGCAGCTTGATGTATATCATGAACTGCACAAGATCGAACATTGCTTACGCAATGAACCATCTTAGCAGGTTTACAATAAACCCTAGTGTTGACCATTGGAAAGTTTTAGTCAGAGTCTTACGATATCTAAGATTCACTATGAATCTTGGGTTATAATTTATAAGATGTCCAACTGTATTAAAATGATACAGTGACGCAAACTAAATATCAGATATAAAAGACACCAAGTCCACCCGTGGTTATGTTTTTATCATTGGAGGAGCTGCGGTGTCATGGAAGTCCTCAAAAGACCTGCATTGCCCGCTCTACTATAGAATCAGAATTCATAACTTTGGATCAAGCGGCAGAAGAAACAGAATGACTTTATAGCTTCCTAAAGGGTATACCGGTTTGGGAAAAATCTGTGCCAGCAATTATGATTCATTATGATAATCAATCAGCAAATGTAAGACACAAAATAAAATGTATAATGACAAGTCTCGACATATACGTCGAAGACATAAGACCATAAGGCTGCTGATCTCAAGTGGTGTAATATCCATAGATTTTGTGAGATTTAAGGAGAACTTGGAAGATCCTTTAACAAAGGGGTTATCAAGAGATCAAGTTGAAAAGCTTTCGAGGAGAATAGGATTAAAACCAAACCAATATGACTGGAGATCCCAAGAATTTGGTTTAATGGGACAATTAAGTTATCAAAGTTCGAAAGAGCACTTTGAAAGAGTAATCTTTTGCTCATTCGCATTACATGAAGGGTAAAGGATAAACAAAGGTTTTTGATGTACTCCACATGATATAGAGACATGTAGGAGGCCTCCAATGTAAGTGTGGAGTGTGGCCACTTCGAATGAAAACACTCATGAATCCAAGATTTTTTTTATGTTGTTTTTAGCGTTTTTCAAGAGGTATTGAGTGTTTTAAGCTAATTTCAAGGGTCTTTTCATAGTTTTTGCCTTGTTTTTAGCTTTTTGAAGTGTTTTTATGTTGTTTTTAGACTTGTCAAAGGGTTTTGAGTGTTTTAAGGTCATTTAAAGGGTCTTTTCATAGTATTTATGTTGTTTTTAGCCTTTTCAAGTGTTTTTGAGTGTTTTAAGCTCATTTCAAGGGTCTTTTCCTAGTTTCTTATGTTTTCAAGTCATTAGAGTTGTTTTTATCTTGTTTTTAGCCTTTTCAAGGTGTTTTGAGTGTTTTGAGCTCATTTCAAGTGTCTTTTCATAGTTTTTGTCTTTTTTTTAGCCTTTTGAAGTGTTTTTATGTTGTTTTTAGCCTTTTCAAGGGGTTTTGAGTGTTTTGAGCTCATTTAAAGGGTCTTTTCATAGTTTTTATGTTGTTTTAGCCTTTTCAAGTCTTTCTGAGTGTTTTAAGCTCATTTCAAGGGTCTTTTCCTAGTTTCTTATGTTTTCAAGTCATTAGAGTTGTTTTTATCTTGTTTTTAGCCTTTTCAAGGTGTTTTGA